>JAHZNJ010003119.1:0-10980 GCA_027744475.1 Lepidocyrtus cf. sotoi NNG-2020 | reverse complement strand
CCATTCCCTGTGGGATTTATTAACGTTTTTCATACATTAATCAATAATATCGTTATGAGAGACTGCATGCAGCATAAATCTCATTGTCAGTAATCAAACTTAAGCTACCCTAAGTCTCCTTATAACAATACCTATTACTTGTCAAGGGGGGCAATATGGGACTTATTGGTTTTTGTATATTTGATATGACTATAAATTCATAATTTTCTTCGTGAATGACAATCTGTGGTCTGGTCTATAGTCATTTGGAATTCTCTTTCACTTGGTTATTTATTTACAATGAACAATTTTGAATTAAGTTCATCAAATTCACTCACCACAAAAAGAAAATGAAAGACAAACTAGGGTACTATTACGGTGATATAATTCGGTTGATTCTTGGAATTTATAGGAACTTGTCGTCATTTACTTTCAAAACCAACAAATGAACAGTATTTAACTGACGACGTTTTGGTAGTGTCTGTTTTGGACGGGAAATGGCATGATGGAATTTAAGGAATGTGAAGGATGAACGAATTCGCTTTCTTTTGTGGTGTCGGTGTTTGTGGATGTCTGCGTCTGCCAGATATGCAATTAGCACAGTTACAGCAAATATTTTGCTTTTAACAGATGCTCCTTCAATGTGAAATGAATGCCTCTAATAAAGCCCTCATTGCTTAATGTGATACGAACTTCGCAATAATTTTAAATTAAATTGAATTGAATTTCTGCTTATCGTTAGTAAGTAATAGTGTCTGCAAATTTTTTCGTTGGGTTTAATCAAAGTCTATCGTTAAGATTGTATAAAAATGATTCTCAAAAGATAAAACATTCATTTCGTTGCGGACGTATCAAAAACAAGTGAAGAGTAATGTTGCGTTTGTTCGATTTTACACCAGAAAGAAAGTACTAACCCTGTTACCATTGATATTGATATTGCTCCACAAATCAAAGATAAAACATATTTCTGATAATTTTGTTACTTGTTAAGAAATCGCCTATTTGCTGCTAAATGCTCATTCAGATTTTTTGAATTTCTTACCATTTCCAATGAAATATATAACCGTTTCTATATGTATCGCATTTTATGCGTGTTTCTTTGATAAATGGATTCTTTAATGTGCAGAGCCCTTCTAAAATCAAGTCATTGAAACATTTAAATTGAAAACCATTAAATTTACAAATTTAGCCTTCTGTATTCTATGAGAACCTTAATGGTTATCATAGCAAATGCGTAACTACTATTTTACTGGGATGACGGAGACTTGGAGACTATTACTACGCTTTGATATTTAGTTTCCCTTCTATCGTTTTTCTGCTAGGAAAGCACTTAGGTACATAATGCCTACTTGAAACCTACTAACCTACTCTCTCATTAGCTAAGTAAGAATCATCTAAAAATCTACACTAGAGAGGGAGCGAGAGAGTCTTCTTGAATTTAAATTGAAGCTTCGCTACTCTTTCTTTCTTCAAAATTCTCTTTTTCATCTATAAACTAAGCATTTTGCTAGGATATGCCTAATTCTAACCTTAACCTAAGAATAAAAGCCAGAATAATATTCTAGGGTGTGTTTCGCTTTACCTGTGTTAGCTGAGATATTCCATAATTCACAGTGAAATTTTTCATTCTGAAGAGGAAAGGTGTGTTCAACCGTTGGTAAACAGTTTCAAAAGAGATTTCCTTTCCTAGGTCTGGACGTACAAACTCAAAGAATTCGGTAACACAGTAGCCATCAGCTGCAAAGGCGAATTGTTGTTGTTGCTGTGGATATCTTGAATTGTGGATGAAGGAAGGGGCAATTAGTTTAAGTAAACTGGAACCTAACTGAACTAGGCGAAGTTGGCGATCAAGCACAAAGTGCCAGGGAAAAGCTCGACTGAAAAGACTGACTGAAATTCCAAGGTCTCTCGGATTTGTAGATAGTTTCCTGCTGGGTACAGCTGAAGAGAGATCTTCAGCGGGTTTCCGCTTTGTTGGAGGAATTTTTGCTGTAGTTGTTGTAGTTGTAGTTGTTGTTGAAGCACCTAATGGTTTAGTGTGAAGCTTGATATCATAAATGAACAAGAATTGTACCACATTGGCTACTTTATCATTAGTAGATGAAGCTTGAGAGGAGGCTTCAGATAAGGCTACATTGAACCGCTGTTGTGGTGGTGGTGATGGGACGTTTTCGTTAATCGTAGCAGCAGCAGCAGCATCATCATCATTAGGAATACGTTCCCCAGACGAAGGTGATTTCAAATTTATTTCAATGGCACTTGATGTGCAGTCTGACGATGCATATAATATTGAGCATATCGATGATAAAATACTCTGCAGAAATGTCCCTACTAATTGCTCACTTGACGTTGTTTTGTAAACCACTGTGTACCGTTCAGAGTACATTAACTCCTCGTCCCAATCCGTGGGCTCTTTGGTGGTTATTATCGTCTCCTCTATGTTACCCATTCCTGCCATTCTATAATATTTTTTGTACAAAAACAAAAGATCAAAAGCATTAGAAGTTATATTTTATATACAATTTTATTTCCCAATTAGCCTTTATAATTCCACTTGATCTTTCTCAAGTTCCCCCTTAAATCAATTAGTTATACATAATACTTTCGTAGCAGACAGAAAATGTTTCCAAAAATTTAAACTTTTTTTTATTTACCCTTGATTTGAATGCTTCAGAGCTTCAAGTACTCCGTCAAGATTAATGAGGAATTTACCAAAATCCGGTCCTAACGACTTGTAGGCACGTTTATATCGAGATGCACAGCAGGAAAAATACGTTTCTCCAAGCATTCTTGTGAAGCTGTCCAAGTCATCTATAAAGTTTAAAAAAATATTACTGTTCACTTAATGGAAGCTATAACAGAGCTAAAAGTCCATCAAATTACTTTTGCTATGTTTGAAAAATATTTTGTATCATAAAAGTATTAATTAGTGTACACAGACACAGACGGACGTTAGTGGATAATGTGATGCTCCCAAACGTACTAACTGTACGATAAGGGGAGTTGAAATGTTTTTTTGCGTTTACCGTTAAGCTGCTTTTATTCTCATGAGACCAATCTTAATGATTCAAACCAAAATTGTAAAGTTTGAAAATATATGCGTCGCAAAAACATTACTTGCACCTGTTTCACATTGATTTATGAAAGGGATGATACAGAATGCAAATTATGCAAAACGGATTAAAATTAAATGTGTACACTTCTTTTTGTAAATTGTAAATACAGTTAAAGTCTTTAATTTATCAACTGTATTTTCTTCCTACGTCAATTTGCTTAAAAATGAAAGTAACACGAACGCGGGAGGAGGGTTATATCTATCGTAATAAATTTTTTATAACTTTAATTAAATGTTATTCGAGTTTTCTTCATGCATTTTGATGCTCTTTTACAGAGGGGACGTTTTATAAATAATTCCAAGCACACATGTCACTAAATTTGTAACTTGTTACACTTCACTTAAGTTGGGATTGCTTTCCACGTAGGTAGGTATGTTTAAGTAACATTCATTCTCCCTCTTCTTCTTTTTCTCTTATCGCATCATTCGTATCAAAATGTTTTTGCTGGGGGAGGAAGAAGGATCAACCCAGACACAAATTTACGCAGTTTCCTGAAAAACTTTCACCTGCATAAAATCAATCTCTCTGCTATCTCTCCTCTTCCTCTCTCTCGCAAAATATTTTTTTACTGTTGTTGAAATGAAACCTTCAGTTTGTGTTTAGCATATAAATACAACATCTCTCATATAGTTATCAGCAAGGTATACTTTACAATGAGCCAATCCCTCATGACCATGAGTAAAGATTATAATGTTTATTTTGTAATGATTTGGCAACGTTACTCTTTCCTTCTATGTATATAGAAAAGAAAATCGGCTACAGAAGAGCTAATAACGCCTACACACACGATTTTATACTTTTCTTGATGTCTTTTCCAACTCAAAGTTCCGTTCATTCGTCGGCTCACCTTTCCCTGCTTTTCTTAATACTCTATAAATATTTTAGTTGACATGAGAAGAGAAGAAAAAAGAAAAGAGGGAAGTTTGTCTTTCACCTGAATTTTAGCATCAGTAGAGGTTTTAAGGTTTATAGAGGAGAGAGAGAGAGAGTTTCTAAACTTTATAGCACTTCCAGGTTTTCTTTTCTACACAAATTCAGTTTCTGTTTACAGAAAATGAAATCATTTATCTCTTTCGCTTCTCTGCTCTCTTTCTTTACCAGTTTCTTCCCTTTTTCTTTTGCGGTAACCTTATTCTACAGAAAATAATAATAACACTATTTTATATTTATTTTTACTCCTGGAACCTATCATTCCGTTATCATAAACTTCGGTGCTGCTCGCTCCGTTTCCTTTTAGTTTTGTAATGCTAATGTTTGAAGAAAAAGAAATCATTTTGTAGGGTTGCATTCGCTGAAAAGTCTTATTTAAAAAAATCAAAAAAATATTTTTCCCCCACTTTTGGAATTCTGGAAAGAAACAACAAAAACCATTTGAAAGAATTTACTTCTGGTTTTTAATTTTTGATGAAAGGAACATGAAATAAAAAAAGTTTCTGTATTGATTAAAGATATTTCTTTGTGAATGTTTAATATTTAAACGAATTGTAGAAAAAAGGTTCGGGTTTCACAGCAACAACTGTAAATGAGCTAAAGAAGGAATACGCTTTGTGTAAAAAATCTGAATCTGTCAAAATCAGACTAATATTCTACTGTGACGCATTGAATCCATTTAAGAGGCAAAGTTGAAGCAGACTTAATTGTCGACGCCCATTTTATGAAGGAAAATCACTGAAAATGCAATTTAAAAAAATAATTTGTAGCTCGGGAATATTTTTTCCTAACCTTTAAATTCTCTTTTTAGAATCGTTGCCACACTGTTAAAAAAGGTTGTATCAAGGCAGCTGTGATGTCCCTCGAGATTATCGGTCGCTTGTGGTGGCGGCGACCGCTCCACGTTCCGGAGACTGGACCTATTGTTATGCAAAATAACAATTTACATATTATCTTAGATCCTCAAATCCACCTCAGAAGCATAATGCATTTATTTTTATATGTGTCTCACGATACCCCAAAACCAAAAAATGTTATTTTAATGTGATCCTATTATTGTGCACAAAAAGTTGACTCAATTGTTTACACGTGACAATAAAAAAAGTCCCTAAAAACGAATGAGCTGCCCATTATCGTATTACAGAAGTTAAAAAATGTTTATTGGATAATTTTACGCTCATTTTTGGAGATTTGTTACATTTATTTGAGATATTGACTGTTTTATTAGTAAGCAATATTTTTCAAACATTTATATTCAGATGTTGATTGGTAGTTTTGCGGTCTGGTATTATTATTATATCGTCGTATTTTGCAATTCAAACAGAAGTGACATATTATTCCGTTTTATTGCTTTTGCAAAGCCCATTCCAGAATTTTTACGATTCTTGTCCTCCCTCGCCAGTCAATAATAGGAAAGCGAGTAGAGTGCGTGGTTGGTTTGCTTTCGGACACCACCACCAACGGCAACTTTACTTTTACTGGATTTCCACTGCATTGATTTAATGTTGTGAGCAGCAATATTTCCATTGTTTAGTCAAATTTTTATTCGGCCACTGAATTTTTCTGCTTCATTGTTTTCCACTACCACCAACCACCACCATTGCTTTATTTAATACACTTCTCTGTCGGTTTATAATATTCATAAATATAATAGTAGCACCGTAACCCCGCAGATATTATTATGTCTTATACAAACGGCTATAGAAAAGAAAGGAGCTTTGTGCTGTGCTGCCGCTAAACAACATTTATTTTATGGTTATTACATCACATAAATTTACCCAAAGGAGGAAAACTCACAACGACTTTATATACCTAAACAGTGATTTATAGTGTAAGTCCAACAACAACAACAGTGGAAACACAATAGCTTTAACGCAATTATTGTGCTAACGTTGTTTGTTGCTTTCGACGTGAGAATAAATGATCATGTGATAAGTTTATTTAGTAGTAGTGGTATAATAACTAAAATGTAATTAGTGCTTCTTACATCAACAAACTCGCTGAAGACCCAATCTGATCCGATCGCTTCGCCAAATTACACAGGGCTTCGTCAATCAACTGTTCCTAGAAACAAACAACAAAGAAAAGAACAATAGGTTAATTCAAGACACAGCATTGCAAACATTTTTTTACAGTTAGAGTTTGATGATTTTGGGAAGTTATGGAGATGTTGTGAAGAATCATAATACCCAATTTTATGTTTGTCGAAATGACAAAACGTTGCAGTTGTCTTTTTCTTTATTGTCACGGTCGGGCCCAAGGAGAGAGAAAAAATCAAAATTTATATTTATGCATAATGTGCTCCTGTTGTCCTTGTCCCATCAATTTCGCTCGCAATAATAAAATGCATGAACTATTTCCTCGTTAATGTTCGACATGATCGTTAGATTTTGGTAATGTGTGGAATCCTAATGAAATGGTCTCTAATCCAATGCATTTCAATCTTTTTTTCCAGAAGAAGAAAAAATATTAAAAAACTGCCAAGCCATCTTTCAACCTAAACCATCACCACCACCACCACCACCTTCTTCATCATCATTGCCATCATCGCCCGCTTTCTCTGCAAACAATTTAGAGAACTCATATTTCCTCCAAAACAACTTTCCGTTTTGTTCCCGTTTCTTCTGCATTTGCTCATCATAACCTTACAAACAACACGACATATAATATCTTATTGCACAACGACATGTTTATTTCTGCTTGTTCGTCTAATCCCATATCTCCGCACATCTCTGACCAAACTACTTACTACATAGTTTTATGTTTACACTTTGTCATAGGCTTTGTCATATTACACATCCAGTTTTAGGTACTAATCCCGTAAAACCTAAAATTGCGTTATTTTTTAGTCAACACATTCATCCCTTTCTTTTTGTACAAGTCATCGCATCGTAGTACCCCTCTCTTAATACTCTAATGACAAAAAGGCTGTTTCGCTGGTGGTGAAACCTTCTATGTTTTTGCAAATAGTTGTATTCACATAGCAGCCGCATCATTTTCTTGAAATTTGTTCCCGTTTTGTCGTCCCCACTTCAATGAAAAAAGTAGCAGTTGTTTGTGGGTGGCACTGGTGGTTCCAACTGTGGTCTCCTAATTTCTTTCTTCTTCTTCGTCGTCTTCTTTTGAAACTCTCTCTTTCGTGGCCCTACCATGCATGGTTTCTCCATGTTGGTTATAGTGGCGGCGGTCGGGTGGTAGTGGTGCCGCTACCGTCCTCATCCTCGTTGTGAAGCAATACTGGAATGAACGTGCCAAATTTTACAGGATGTGATCCGCATCTTTAAAAGGAATACTTGTGAGCCTTGGTTCCTTTTTTACAATGAATAATGTTTCACCACCAACAGCTTATATTGCGCTTTCCAACACCACTCCTCCTCCACCTCCTCCTTCCGTGAAAATAGCCTTTGGCTTTCTCTGTGTCTATTTCTGTCGTTCTTTTTCTTTATCCATCTCTCGCCAGACTTATTCTCGTTCACTTCTTCTCACATATTATTATTATCATTACCGTAGATGTGCCACGAATTTTCGTTTTTTTGCAAAACGAAGTAAACTAGTAGTAGTAGTGGTCACTCGCATTATTAATAAACTGCGCTGTCGAGTTCTCATTTTTCTTGAGGTGGTCTATTAAGATCAGCAGATATGTTTAGGAAGAAGGATGTGCGGTTGGTTGGTTGGTTGGGTCACATATTCACGTAGTAATGAATGATATAATAATGAAACTCACTTGTTTTTCTTCATTTGTATCAATTTATCACTTTCCCCCCGCTTGGTTTTGGTGCAGATGTGCTATTAGTCACTGGAAAGTTGATTGCTCAACTTGGATAAATTTTTTCTCCTTACTCTAAAATTTTGTAGACGTGTTTAAACTTTACTTTAAAAAAGTGAATTTTTGTAAATTAAGTCTTTACAGCATACTAAGGCAAAAAGTTTAATCTCATAAATTTTTTACTCATCGTCAGCCTGTTTTATAAAGACAGCTCAAACGTTCATTCTTACATTAGCAATTTAGAAAGCATGCGAAGAAATATATTTAATGGTGTACTGCGCGTTTAATGGTTTGAGCTTCTACATGATTTTATAACCAATGATAACTCAAAAGGTGAAAAGTGCCGGAACTGTACTACCTACACAGATTACATGACAACCAAACGCTTTCACACCGGACAAGCAAACTTTTTCATAACAGGAAGAAGACATTTTTTCGGGTACGATTTCATGTATTTTTTTTTTCTCAGAAACACTTTTTTCCTTTTTTGTAAAGTGGTAAAACTTCCTTCCAGATGTTGCATTCAACATTCCAATTCCAAGAGTTTCTCTCAAGAAGAATCCTGTTTTTATTCTATAGTCAAAATTGCAGTAACTTGTTCCATTTCTACTGCTACCAATCTCATCTCCAACAAACCATTCCTGTTCTACAACTTCCTCAGCAGTAAATTTAAGACGCGACATGATTATTTTTTTGGGAGAAATTTTAGAAATGAGAAGGAATGAATGAAGTGAAATGAATTTTGAACGTCGAACGAGAAAGGGGGTGACTGAGTGAAGAAGAGTAGGATGCATTTAGCATCATTATTGCCCTCATTAGTGGAAGAAGTTCTAAAAATATTTGATGATATGATTTTAAGCTGCAATCAATCCTAACACACTCCCTTTCCCTCCCTCCTTCCTTTTTAAAAAATGCTGAATTAGGAGGAAAGTAAACGTTTTTTGGTAAAATTGATGATGATTGTATACACTTATCACTCTCAAAATTTAATCAATTTGAAAGATCCCGGCATCAGCAGCAGGAGCAGAAGCATTTTATATTGTAGCGTGGAATTTAAGTAGTAAGTCACAAACTGGAGCATATTTATTTCTATCATGCGTAATACTCCAATTTTTTACTGGAACTTGTTTATCCGCATATGGCAATTTCCCTTGTCTGGAAATGTGTTGCCTTCCTCCTCTCTCTTCCTTCTTCTACTATTCTACATTCATTGGCATTCTCAGTGGGTTATAGCCAAGTTCGTGACAAGGTTCCTTAATCAACAAAAGTGTAATATAAAATCCGGGATAGTTTTTGCGGGAATAGAATTATGAGCGAGGATTAAGGCTGGCGTGGCGAAATAATCTTTGTTGCTGCCACCAATTCCTCCTCCTACTACTGCAAAGATTGCTGCTGTTTCACTTTCACATCCTGTAATGAATGAACTCAATCTATGTATTTTAGTGGATTGTTGTTGTATTTATATATAAGTTTCGTAATAATGCTTGCTTTTTTCTTATTATATGGGAAACTTGCTGTAAAGTTTTTGATGTGTCATCATAGTTGTTGTCGCTTTTAACCTTAATATAAGGGTTACAGCAGGCAGGGTTGTCAAATTTATTACATACTGTGGTCCACATCACACATCGTTGACTTCATTGTGTATCCATGGGAACTTCCTTTTTGTAGCTAACCATACTTGGTGGGTTATGTTTCCGGTCATTTACATCCGGCATCATTTGTCTAGTAAGTACCCTTTACTACTGAAGTGCCGTTAATTGCATGTACTGTAGTACTGAAGTACGACAAAGTTCGCTAATTCTGCGCGGTTTTGACTATTCTTCTAATACTTTACTTGAAGACTTGATAATAAATCCAAGGTTAAAGATAGGGAATTTCTTTACTAACATATGTAAAGTAAAGTCAACCACAAAAGACTCAAAAAATCAATCTTTTAAAAATTGATAGCGATTTCCTTTAACTAACTCTTATATTTGCAGCAATAACGTACGTATTTCTCTTTATGGTGATGACGATGATGATGATGATGGCGAATAGACTACTATTTTCTTCTTGTCTTCTGCAAGAGCAATCAGTATTGATTAGACGAATTTCAATTTCTTTCCAGTTTCCATCTCTGTTTCTTATCTCTACGTATTTACTTCATATGTGTTATTCCACTCAATATCTATATTAAAGTTTAGTCATGCCACTCATGTTCTTTGATTATGCTTGCTATTGCAATACTTCTACATCATCATCATGACTAAATTGCAGGGGGTTAAGCGTAGAGATTCTAGATAAAAGCAATCGAGGATAAACAATTTTTCTTCAGCCTTCCGGAAAGTAAAATTGAGGAGCCTATAGGGAAGAAGAACTTCTAGACTAACGATGAACTTCTAGTAATGCATTCAAGACTTGACTTGTATTGCTCATATTGTCTGTCCCCAACCTCTACAATGTCGTAGTAACAACAGTGATTATTATTAGTTTTTGTCACAGTTGTTTAGTTGACGAGCCCCAAAGAAGATTTTTAAAGCGACGACAGATTCATAATTTTGGAGTGAATTTGATTTCTTGAAATAAATCACAAGAGAAAAGAAAGTGAAAATACCATGTATAGGGTGAAAAATAAATTATTGGAATGGGAGGCAATCCGCACTTTATTAGGTATCTGTGCAGACTTTTCTATGAAACTGTAAATTTACTAATTAATATGTACCTATTACGCCATCGAATTTATTTAAGAAATTAACTTGAAATTAATTTGTTAAACACTCCTAATTTAATGAATCACTAGTTCATTAGCTGAAATAACTAACTTCTGTTAGTCAGTATGTAAATATCAATCCTAGAAATTGAATATCGTAAAACGTCCAATTAAATGCTACATACCATTTTATGTGTGTGTTTTTAGATAACGTTGCTCATTTACTATGCCGTACTAATTTGGCCTTGACTTGACTTTGTTTTCACAACCGTTCGTTCTTCGAAAAATCCATCCATATTTAATTACCGTCTTGTATTACACTTGAGTAAACTTGTTTTACTAGTCTAACAAGAAGGTAAAAATAAATGGGGTAAAATCCCCTTTAGATAAGACTCGAAGAGTTTTCGAATCGATTAATCTCGATTAAACTCCGCCAAACAACAAAAAAAAACTTGCTGGAGGAGTCAACAGAAATGGGCTAGCATATGCGTCTAGTGTCG
>JAHZNJ010003118.1:0-13259 GCA_027744475.1 Lepidocyrtus cf. sotoi NNG-2020 | reverse complement strand
ACCACACCGATTTTATGTTGAGCTATAGCCTGGCGTAAAGTGTATGTAGCATCAACGAGTAGAGTAGGAGTATAGATCTATACGCGCATAATTACCTATTATACTATTATATGTATCTATGTATGTACTACTATGTAGTATACAATAACATAATACATACATAATTAACATAATATACATACTTTACTGGCCTTTTTGCTATCCATTCGCTAAAATCTATACGCATACCCTACCCTCCTGCTATTATGTTCATGTTCGTTCCTCGCGTTCGTGAAAACTTTAGCTGTGCTTTGTGTGAGAAAAGTCTGTTGAGTTTTGTTTTTGGAGGTAGCTGAATTACATGGGAGAGGACAACAGGCCACGGGCAGGCAGCAACATAGCAATATTTTTTCAGAACAGAAGAAGCGAGCGAGCCAAAAGGAGAAGACGAGAGCCGAAGAAATTTTATCAAAAATTTTTCGTCCTTTTGTTCATTTCTTTGACTGTTAAAAAAGTACTGAAAATATCGCAAATTTTCAGATGATTTCTTAATCAGCTGTTAGTCCGGAAGTCACAGAAGGGATCAAATCAAATATAATGTGAGTCAAATTTAATTTAATCAGATTTAATTTCAGGGATAATTTCATGGAAGAAATTTTTTTCGAGTGTTTAGTTTTCTGTTCGCTGAATGATCAAAGGCATGAAAAGGAAAATGGCTTGGTTTGGTTACTTTTAGATTGAGCGAGGACAGGCAGTGTATAGTAGTGGAGTGAGAGAAGTGTGAGCGCTTTTAATACGTCTTCTCTTTCTTTAAAGCTGCCTCTACCTCCTTTTGCCAATAAAACTTCTCTTTTTTGATTCTGATATGCCTAACAAATAAAATAGCAAATGTGATGATGGTCTCCATTTTCCTTTTGTTCGTGTAGTTCCACAAATTACTATAAATTAGAATTAGAATTGTAATGATTTTATTGATGTAGATGTCGTCATTGTATTTGACATTTAACCCTTCATTGACCTTTATTCTGTATTAAACTGTTCCCGGAACGTGCTTTTAAACAAATTTGCGAATTCTAATTAAAGTCATTAGTAGTTTAATTGTTTTGCTCATTTAAAAAAAATACTGAAAAGTCGGAACCACTTGTGTGTTTTAACTTTTAATAATAAATTGTGTAATTAAATCAGTTGATTCGCGAAAGTTTGATTAGCCGACGTTTATCGCATGAATCATATGACATCCATTGACATTCGATCGATCATAGGTAAAAGTGCATTTAGAGTGCATTAAAGAGTTGGCACGGACGTAAAAACACTATTTTGAATCACGAAGGGCGACAAGTTTAGTTCCAACTTCGCATTAGGTTCTAATGAATGAATGTTCAATTGACTTAATTTTCGGTGGGCAATTGGAAAGTTCCAATTTTGAACGATTTTGTGTGATGTGTAACGAAAGTTAATTTTTAATTGTGTATTTATTTTTGGCCTAACTTTCAACTTTTCAGGAATACACGTAGTATTTGACGACGTGTGTCTTGTAGCAATCCGACATCCGATATCGCTTGTGATTCATAAAGCAGTGCTAACTGATAGATTGTAGATCAGCAGCAGGCTACAGGCTACCCACCAAAGTCTGTAAACAGCAATGCCGTATTATAAACGGAAGCCGTTTGCGCCCCTGCCTCCCCCTCCCGATTTAAAACCAGATGATGATGTGTTCTTCCTCAAACTTACTGGGGAAATCTTTCGGGATTACGAGTAAGTCCAAGAATATTTAAAATAACAACATTGTTTCCAGTTTCTAGCTTTCTAGCAATCTTCATTTTTACTAATCATAAGCGTTGCTGTTTACTTTTCCACAGTGAGTATTTCGCCCGTGTCATCTTGTGTAATTCTCTGGTGTGGTCATGTGCACTTACCGGAAAGGTCAATTTGACATTCCAGGAAGCCATTGATAGCGAAAAATCAGCGAAGAAACAACTGAAAGGGTTTCCTCGTTCGGTAAATAATCATTTTAACGATCTAATTTATTATACTTATCAATTGATAGTTTTAATCATTTATGAAAGGAAATCTTTTAATTTATAAACTAATTAAATGGAATATTTTTTATCTTTTGCAGTTAAAGAAGGCTCTCTTTTACTTAACATTTCTTACAAAGAGGGGGAAATTCAACGATGTATTGGAAGATGTGCTAACGTATGCAAGAGATCGCTATTTCAAAGGGGAGGAGGTTTATTCTGTGATTGGCAACATGTGGTAAGTCCAATACACAATAAGTTAATCAAAGTTGTATAATCTATATAACTTTCAGGATTCGGATGATAAGTTTAAGTTATTAAGTAATTTTATTTCTATGATGCATAACCGCTTTAATTTATGATTTATATTGTGATCATATAAAAGTTCGTCACTACCTCTGAGACTTTAATTTCAAATATACTCCATCAAATCAAGTTAAAATCGAAGCCCACAGCCCACATGAATAATGTTGTTTATTTTTTTTTAAAAAATTTTTTTATTGTCTTACAGGTGTCCATCCAAGGTACTTCGAGTGATAAATCCAACAGTGGCTGAAATGGAAAGCTATAAATTAGATCAAATTGAGAAAGGCTTGTATGAAAAGAACGACTATTTGAGGTATGCCGCACCTACCTATTAATGTACTTAATCACTTGTTACCGTTAGGAGGACAGCGGGGCAGAAAAACTTCTTGGGGTTTACAGTATATATTTAATGAACTGTATTTATGATATTTATTTTGCAGAGACGACAGTTGGGGCCCCTCGCCAGATCTGTTTCGTTACGAAGTAGTGGAAATTGACCCCGAAGACAAAACTCCAACTTCGGAGGAAACGTACATTCTTGAGTCCGTTGATGTTAAAAGGGAAAAATCTATACTTACCCGTGACAAGTGTAGAGTTCTCTTAAAACTTGCGACGGATTTTATAGAGGAAAAGGGATGGGTTTTGTTAAGGGTAAGTACTTGGTTAATATCATGAGTGTTTTATATTACCGTATTGTTTGGTTTGGATGTGGACTACCAGAATTTGAAACGTTTTGAATTACTTCCAGCCTACCGTTATAAACAGTTTCGGCCTAGTTAAATTGAAGTTTGAAGAAATATTTGTCGGTAAATCACCTATTTTTGAAGAGTCTCCTCTTCCTGCTAAAACTCCCACGTCGAAGCCTAGCAAACCAAAAACTCCAAAAACGGACGAGAAACCTAAAAAGGAGTCTTCAGAAAAGAAGCCTAAACCTAAAACTAGTGAAAGTAAGGAAAAGAAGCAGTCTGAAGGTGGAAAGAAGGCATCACCCTCATCTGGCGCTAAGAAGGCTCCAAAACCTGAACCGAAATCTAAACCTAAAAAGTATAAATTTTATGCATTTAAACGTGATTAAAAATGCGACGGACATTGACCCTTGATTTTCAGGATTTTCTTTTATTCATGGATATTCATTTGGAGTTGTATTATTATCTTTCTGTATAGGGAAAAACAGTTGACTCCAGAACAACTGAAACAGTTGGAGTTGGAAAAAAAGATGAAAGAAAGAGAACAGCTTAAAGCACAAAGAAAGCTTGTCGCGGACTTTAAAAAGTTGTGGTTTAAACCAAAAGAGGACTTGGAAGTAGAAGATTTGAAGGTATTAAAAATATTTTTGGTGGAAAAATTTCGTTATTAATTAACTCTTGTTATTTAACTATGATGTATACTTTCTGTCCGCTTCTGAAAGAGAATGATTAACAACTCGTCACTACCTCTGAGTCTTTTGTATTTCTTAAACTTTTAACCAAGGCGGTATGTGGAAGTAATATTTCTAAATGCCATGTATTTTCTTTTTTCGTTGTGTGAATTGTGAATCGTATAGGATCTTCCGTCTCCCGATCCAATTTCCTGCAAAATTCCAAACAATCTATTTGGTGATTTCGTAATGGTACTTGAGTTTATGAATTGTTATTCAAGTGCACTAAAAGTTCGTGACTGTTTCTCCAGTGGAATTACCGTCGACATACTAGAACGTGCTCTTACAAAGGGAGAGATCGCTGGTCCATTCAGTGATATCTTACAGTTAATGATGAAAACAATATTCCGCCTGCAAGAAGGTGAGAAAACTGAAATTACTGAGGAAGAAACGCAATCAGTTGACTTCGAAGATGTTAATGAAATGGACGGTGATGTTACTACAAAGGAAGCTGTTCGTCTTGCAACTGCCTACTCGACGTGGTCGATGATGTATCAGAATACACCCCTGCACAAACTGGGCGTGGATCATCTAACAATATCTGAAGTGATACGCCTCCATTTATTGGCATCCGGAGCAAAACCAAGCGAGAAAGATGTCAAGTGGAGAAGTCAACAAAGAGGAGGCTACATTGAATCAGACGACCCAGGTCTGCAACTTCGTATGGAAGAGCCACAGATCTTAAAAGCGTTGAGCAGTGGGACCGTATTTGATTTAACAATACGAGAAAAGTTGAAACTGTTGGTGTGCCTCACAAATCAGATCACCACCTATGTTTCTGTTCGAGATACAATGGAAGAGAGTTTTGAACAGTACAAAGTATTTAAAGCCAATCTAAGAGCTCATCAAACTGCAGAGAGAAAGAAGGATGCTGAAGATGCCTGGTGGCGAAATAGATTGCTAACTGATCGATTGGTTCCTGACATGTCATTGTACAAGGCGGAAAAACAGCCCACAGGTGACAACCAAGATGATGCAGAAAATGGTACCACAAAAGAGAAAGGAGGAAAGAAAGATAAATCTGCTGCTGCACCACCACCAGAAAAATCCAACAAACCACCTCTTACTGATGAGCAAATTGAATATCAGACTAATAAGAAAGAGCGAGAAATCGCCCACAGGAAACAGGAGTATTATTGGAAAGAAGCCGAACTTCAAGAGCAAATATTAAAACACGAACGTAAACTTGGTCTCCATCCTCTTGGCAGGGATCGAGCTTACAGGAGATACTGGATCTTCCCGTCCATTGCTGGTCTATTTGTGGAGCATGACGATGAATTCGTGGGAGAGTGCTTACCAAGCCCCACGCCCTATCTTGGGAATGTTAACTTTGAGGATATGGCATTTGTGAAAGAAACTTTTGATAAGTACCAGCAGCTCGACAAAGAAGGAGGAAGTGATAAAGAAAATTCCATTTTGAATTCCCCAGCTTCAGCGAAAAAATCATTAAAGAAGAAGGGGAACAACAGTGCTGCTGCAGGAAAGAATGCAGTTGAAAGGCCTCCAATATTTGGAGTATGCAATGGGGACAAAGAAACTTGCCCAGTACATTGCATTTACCTTCCTAAACCAAAATGGTCCTTCTTTTGGAACCCGGAGCATATTGATGCGCTGGTTGAAAATCTGAGTCCCAGGGGAATTCGAGAAAAGGATCTCCGTTCAGCCTTGGCAGAGGAAAAAGCTGGCATCAAAGAGTATCTCAACAAATGTCCTGTATTGAAACTGAACAGGGAAATCGTGTATCCAGAACATATTACCAACGCTGCAGAGAAGAGACCACAAAGGGATCACGTTAAGCAGAAGAATCGACTTGATCCGAATCTGAGTTATCCCGCTGGAACAAATATAGAAATTATATTGGAACTACAGCTTAGGGACCTAATTCTGGAAGCGGAAGAGAAAATATTTTTGGGTGCGTTGGGTTTTATTAAAGTAGGCGACCGTACTATTTGGCGGAAGGCTCTAGAAGATCGCGGGTACGATCCACAAACTAATAAGTTAACATGGGGTGAGGGTAAATCTCTCAATGTTTCGAAGAAAAAATGTCTCCTCAACGGTTCGGCAGCCAATAATGACCAAGAGAAACATGATGACAGCTCGACTCATACCTCAACCTCTTCAGATACGAACAAGGATGATAATCCTGTTAGTCCAGTAGTGAAAGATCTCGCTTGCGCTATCTTGCAAGTTCGTCAGAGTTTGGAACCTAAGTTTTTCAAACGACCACTTGGAGGTAAATAGTTAGAGAGCTTACTAACATTATTCCAGTTATACTATCGCTATACTAATTTTCGATCACAAATACTAAATTAAAATTAATGCTATTTCAAAAATTTGAAACATTACCAGAGGATGATAAGGACGTCAAGAAGAAGAAGGGTGACCCTGTATTACCAACTAATCTGAAGCTACCAGCTCCAACTGCATTGGAAAGATGGGAGTTGTCATTGATGTCCTGCAGTAACTTTTCGCAACTGTTTGTACATATTTTTACATTAGGTAAGTACATAGAGTTGAATGCCTGTAGGATAAAATAAGTAGTAAAATAATCCTTTCTCAGTTAAAAACTTTGAATGCTTTTAATTGATGTATCGCAGATAACAGCGTCCAATGGTCCCGATCAGTGAGCCTGAACCCAGAAGTCGGGCCAAGAAGCGTCGTCTGGTTGACGAAGATGATATTCTTGATGAACTTGAACAAGAAGACAGTGAAGATGAAGAGGACGATGGAAGGCGAACTGGGCGACGCGGTGGTGGGAGGCGATCAAATGAGAAAGAAGAAACTGAGGAAGTTTGTTCTGTATGCGAGTTTGGAGGTGAATTAACGGTCTGCGACTGGTGCTCCACTGCATACCATCCTCTCTGCCTAAATCCTCCCCTTAATCGCACTCCGAGAGGTTCTTGGCTGTGTCATGATTGCAAAACTGGGAAACCAAATCCTTCACAACAAAAGAAGAAAAAGAGACCTACAAGACCTAAGCCAGCTCGGCGAAGGCAAGAGAGTGACTTCGAAGAATCAGAAGAGGACAGTGTCGCAGGGAGCCGAAACGGTGTTGATGAAAGTGACGAAGATGGAGCAACGACGGAAGACGAATCCAGCGACGAGCCAGAAGTAGTGAAAGTGCATTTTGGTAAACAACGAAGTTCTGCAAACGCTAGTAGCAGCAGCGCTAGAGGCAAGCGTTCGTACGAGGATGACACAGACTATGTTGATAGTGAAGAGGAGCGTCATCACTCGGGTGCACGAGGAAGTAGACGAAAGTGTGCGTCTCAGGCAGCTGCAAAGATAGCACAGGTTGCAAAGAGGCTACGAAGCGATTCGAAGGAGAATGAGAGCAGTGATAATTCAAATGATTCATCTGCGTTTGGAAGCAGAAGGAGAGATCATGGTGATGGGTATGATAGCGGAGAAGTCTCGTCTAACAAGCGGACCAGATTGCAAAGAATGAACACAAACAACAGGGTTCGAAATAATGGAGAGTTGGACAATGTTCTTCTGGACAAGGTCTTATCTGAAGTTATGAAACAGAATGATGCGTGGGCGTTTTTGAAGCCTGTTACTAGAAATGAGGTAATTGGATATATTTGTTCGTAATTTAATTTACTAATTCCGTATTCCGTGATTTCGGTCATTAATGAAAAGTATTTATTCTGCAGGCTCCAGATTACTTCGATATTGTCAAGCATCCAATGGATCTTGGGACCATCAAATACAAGTTAAACTCAATGGTGTATACATGTAACGAAGAATTTATTTCCGACCTTTTGCTCGTATTTAGCAATTGCGAACTGTATAATTCACCAGCAACAAGAATTTTTCAGTAAGTGGTACCCTATTTTGAGGAAAAGCAAATCATTTAATTGTTATTCTTTTGGCTGTGATTAATAAATCATTAATCGTTGGTTTATTTTATTTGTTTTAACTTTTTTACAGAGATGGACAAAAGTTGAAAACCTTTTGTGAACGAAAATTTAGCAGGATAGGTATACAAATAAGTGACTCGGCGTAATAAGTTTTAATTTTAAAAATATGAATTAAAAAATGCGTGAAGATTATTATATAAAATTCCAATTTTTGGCAAGAATGTATTCTTATAACGCAGTTCAAATTTTAACTACAGTGTGTAGATTATAATAAATTAAATGTAAATTATAAAATTAAATAATGATTTGATCTTTGTAGTAATCAGCACCCATTTTCCTTTTATTTATAATACAATAGCCAATGAAATAAAGCAGTGAACTTTTCGTTTTTTATGAAAAAGTACATGAGAGAGTTTTTGTATTTTTATACTCATAATTAAAACTTTATTTCATAATCATTCCTCATAAATGCTTAACAATAAAAATACAAGTACGGCAATTATAATAAATGCATCTATCTAATTTTACACAGTGACTGATAGAAGATACATTTTTATACCGAAACATTTACCTACATTAGATTTACATACACATATTCGATATATGATATTATATTATATTATAATACATATTTTAAAATCTACATATTTAATTGTACATGCAATTCATAATAATTAAATAGTTTAATTTACGTTTACAGTTATAAAGTAGTAATAAAGCTAATCTTGACAGGCTAAAACTCGCTTGATACCGAAAATTCATTAAACCTACAGAATACATTTTTTGCGATATTTTTCTGGCCACTTAAAGCGAAATCGCTTATCATTAACCGGCCTTGCATTTAATCAGTAAAAATTTAAGAATTAAGAGTTTTAAGAAAAATTATTTACAAACAAAACTACCCACATTTCCTATGGCAGAAACAACTAAATGAAACACACATACCCTTAAAGGTTAAGTTAAATCTGTAATAAGTACGTTTGAAATTCATTACATAAACATACCGACTAACACATCATCATGATTACCTATATGTATTAGCTTATAGACACGTATTTAAGAGCTAGACAAGTCGACATTTCTTTAACTACTGGATTTTGATTAATAATTTAATAAAATATAATTAATAGCCACACAACAAATCTAGATTATACAATCGTTAGAATATATTTAGCTGTACATAAAGATTGATTTTTAAACTAGTTGTTCACTTAAAATAGTAGCAGAAACATCTACCCCATTCATTATTCATATAATACATGCTTGCCTTCTACAGTTTTATAGCTCAGAATAGGATATGCTAAAAGTTACTTGCTAAGCCTTATTAAATATTATTTCATTAAACATTTCATGGTCAATTGTGAAAAAAAATGTATAACTTATTACTTCTTATCGTCAAACTAGCTATTAATTATGTCATAATAAAATCTATTTCGTATTTTATATAATTTACATATATCCTTATTTTATACATGATTATGTTGCTGCGGTTAGACTCGGATCTAAATTAAATAACATTAATTATGAAAATATTTATTATTTATACCTAAACAGAAAAGCAAGTTGGAGCTGACATCAATTTGTAAGGGCTATCATTTTTAAAAATGAGGAACTTTGCTGAAATACACGTTTTATAGGCGATATACGACACGAGCGCAGAGCGCATACATGTACCATGTACGTAGTATGTACGTAGTAGTAGTACATCCATATAAGTAAAATTAACTTTCTATTAAAGTACAGATAAGTTGCAGGATAAAAACTAAAATTAACAAACAACAGCCATACAAGAAAGCTAAAACTTACACAGTAAAACCACTAAATGCTTACTTAAGAAGTGTAAAAGTAAAAATAATCATTTTTTGGGGCAACGTGATAATTGCTTAAAACGTTTGTGAACTTACTTGTAACTTACAAATAAAGAGTGAAGACAGCATTCTAATTTTTAGTAATTTGGTTTGTGCAGCACTTTCAAAGGTTCACCGGACCTAAACCTCCCTTTTGCCTAACTTTCACCCGATTTATTTTAAAGCCAAAAAACTTACATTTTATACATTTTTAGCGGACCTCAAGAAATGTGAAAGGTACTTAAATAGTTTTTCCTTGCTAAAAAAAGTAATCTATTTACAAAGTTCATATATTTACAGTAATTCATTAGAGTAAACACGATTTCTTTACTCATTAGTCATTAATAACTTACCGAATTACTAATTTATTAAGTAACATAAATAAATATATAGTTGCATTTTTCTTCTTGCTCCATTTTACTCGAACTATTTAGTATTAATTATGTGACAAAAATCTTTGCAATTGTTTTTTAATACGTTCTGTTTCCGTTAAGAATAAAATTGACTTTGTATGCAAATGTTTTTTAATATTTTCACGTATTTTTATGTTTTTTTTCCTTTCTACAATGTTTATCCATAGAATGTACGTACGTAGTTAAAACTCTGTAATTAAATTGCATACTTTACCTACAAATTACAAATCTATGCATACTTTTAATTTTTTAGCTATTAATTGGCGGTTCCAAGCTTGGATGACGAGATACTGCATTTAAAACGTTTTCATCTTAAAAATTAAATAAAATTACGCTGAGAAAAGTTCTCCCATTAAAAATTAAGATTGATGATTTTACTTTTACTACGACAGTTTGAAAAAAGTACTACACATGGGTTGCCAGTGTTCCTGGTTTGAGCTGTGCCTGTGAAGGAACAATATACTGGGGGGATGGGGTACTTGGAGCTCGAGAAACTTGAGGAACCACCCCATTCCTCATTCCGTACGGATTAGTAGAATTATTACTTAACGTATTCCCCTGATGACTATGTGAGAGTGGAGAAGTTGAACCCGGTATTAAAGGAGATCCACTCCCACTACCACCTCCTCCACCATTCAGTGAAGCAGTACTGGTTGGCGTAACGATATGGTTATGAGTGATATGATTACTGCTGGTTGGGATATTATGGTGATTAGAATGGTTGTGATGTGGAAGCGATCCATGATGATGATGATTGCCGAGGTGGTTATGATGATTACTAGTGGGGGACACGATAGAGTGAGCAAGGGGATGAGAGCCACTATTGGGGGAATGGTTACCTCCTGAATGGTTACTTCCAGAATGCGGTGGCGGTAAAGAGGTATTGGACGTTCTCAAGTAGGGATTTCCATAAGTGGCAGAGAATCGGGGGTCGACGTTATTCAAATACTGAGGCGGACTTTGCATTCCGCCGCCACCAGCGTGTCCGTTGTAAATCGAGTTGCGGGTTAAGGGTGGGTTGTAATCCCGAGTGTAATCAACGTATGGAACGTATCCGTTATTGTTATGTCCATCCTAAAATGTTTAAGGGATTACAAAAGAATATTATCAAACCTTCTACTACAAACAATGGTACGTAATTTTCTCATGATGCTTTCCTATATTTACACAATTACATGTTTTGGAGGGAAGACAGGGTCAATATAATCCGAGTATCTGTAAATAGACTCGTTTTTCATAGCATCAGATCCTTCATCCCAATGTTCAGAGTCATGCTCAGGAATATTAGATAAGGAGGATGCCGTCCGAATCTCAACCTTCAAGTCGGAATCGTTTGATGAGCGATCAGATTGTTTGGTTTGCTTCTCAACGCCATCGATTTCCATCACTGCAAAGAAAACATAATCCGTTAGTTATATAAAAAGGATCTTATTCAAGAACAATAAAGTTTAATAATATCTTATTAGGAGAATGATCTACTTACAAACTGGCTTCTTCGTTTTCTTTTGGCATAACAAAGTAATCATTGTCAATGCTACAATTACTACAACGCCTCCAATAACACAAGTCAGGATAATGACAAGCTGTCCACTCTCTGCAAAATAGAATAGAGCACCTTCCAAGATTAATCCTTCATAGTCTCCATTATTCTCAGTTAGATAAATCTCATAAGTTAGTAATGTTAGGTATTGCGGAGGAAGAAAACAAAAGGAAATGTACCAAGGGAAAGTTATTGAATTAACTTATTTTTCTTTTGTAAAAAAAGAAAGATTGTAATTTTGTAATTGTAAAAGGAAAAGTTAATGAAGGCTATAGAACAAAGAGGGTGAAGATAAAAAGATGTTGCACAATAATTCTCAGAAAAACATACTTTGTTTCATTAAGTAGATTTCCATTATATGACTTCCATATGAATTCGTAACGGTGCAGTTATAAGGGCCAAAATCTTTCTCTTGCGAGGAGCGAATAACAAGCACGCTTCGCTTCCCGTTATATAAAGAATCTTCCAGGACAGAGTAGTCGGAATCATCTGAAAGTTATTAGAGAAAAAATATTTAATTGTTTGTCTGGTATCATTTAAATGAATTTGTTAACATAAATCTAACTGAAAATAAAAAGGATTTTATTGATCCACTTACGATTATCAATCTCTCGACCCAAATGAGTCCAAGTAATTTTCTCCGGAAGAGGAACAGATTTTGCGAAGCATTCTAATCTAACAGTGTCTCCTTCCACCCCAAATTGAACACGTTGGCTAATAATACTTGGAGGTCCTTTCAGGTGAATTGCCGCTTCAGCAGATATGGTTGGGAAGCCTTGAACAAGCGCTTGACAAACATATTTGCCTTGTGTATCTTGAGTTAGGGTTGTTGTATAATTGGCTCCGTTGTGCACAACCTGAGAAAGAAAATTGTAATAATTTATCAACAAATTAGTATTGGACTGGATAAAACAGGAATAAAATATTTGTAAAAAATTAGTTACAAAAAAATCTTTTCTTTATGACATGACGTACCGCTCTGGTTGGCTCATAGATCCATACAATGATTGGAGCTGGATTACCACTAACGTCGCAGCTCAGAGTTACTGAAGTTCCCAAATCAGCTTGAACATCTCTTGGCTTGTTTCGGAATACTGGTCCATCTAAATTAATAAAAAATGGAATGAGTTCCATACACAAGCCACTTCAAGTACTCAAAAAGCGATTTGTTTGAAAATAGCAAAGAAAAAGTCTTACATATAACAGAAAGTGTCTCGCTTTCTTGGCTTCTTCCAACGGCATTTTGGACTTCACACTTGATAATAGCATCATGATATTTTCTAGTGACATTCTGCAAGACAAGGACATGTCCGTGATCTCCAGCCAAAACTTGATCGTTGAGAAACCATCGGTAAGTAATCTTTGGAGGATTGGCTTCAGCTTGACAGGTTATACGGACGGGGTCATTCTCTCGGAGAAGCGGTCTCTGTATCTTCACAGTCACTTTGGGAGCATACTTCACTTCAAGTCGGATATGGCTACTCATAACCTCTTTGGCAGGGCGGTTATGAGCTTGGCAAGTGAATGTTTTGTTATGATGCTCTTTAGCCGGTCTGAACTTAAGGATGGAGCGAGTATTGAATCTCTTCCCATCATCCAGGGGCTCCTTGACTGAATCTACGCCATTTTTGATCTCGTGGCCATTCCCATCGATCCAAGTTATCTAAATAATTTACATAGAAAAGTCAATTGATTATGTATGATGATTTACGCTTCTTTCCGTACGCGTTGAATCCATCTTCCGCTTATCCGCTTGTTCCCAAACAATGTGAATTATTTTATGCATACCTCTGCCGCTGGTTTTCCACCTCTAGAGATACATTCCAGTTGAACTTCCTTATCCTCAGTCGTCTGTAATAATTCTCCGTGAATAATC
>JAHZNJ010003117.1:0-13624 GCA_027744475.1 Lepidocyrtus cf. sotoi NNG-2020 | reverse complement strand
TTTGACGATTTTTTTCTTTTATTTTATGGAAGCTTTGTTTTTTATCCATGGACAGTTGTGGCCTGTTAACAAGTCAAGTGCAATGAGGGCTCACCGCTAAATTATTTTCGTCTTCGGCAATTTAGAGGAAGGTGGAAATTTTTATGTTTATTAATTTTTTGAGTTTATCAGTAGTGAGTTTAAATTCGAAATAATTTCTGCTTCTATAAATTCTTACAATGAGTAAAGTTTGACGATTTTCTTTTTTGTTTTCTCTCTTTTAAGTTAATTCTTAAAATTTAGGAGAGCGTACTCCTCTTTGACTGTGTTGTGACCGCTGTCTCTTTACGATTAGTTAGTACGGATAATGGGAAGAGTCATTACTTGGTTATTAAGGATTTTGATTTATTTTTTCTTAATTTAATCTAATAGGAATTCTCTTACCGTGATGTTGGAAAAATATCTTTATTTTGGTTTAAGTTTACCCAGTCCGTTTTCGTTGTGGTTTATGCTAACGTAGAAGTGGTACCCTCCTGACTCATGGTATATCTGATTAATTAGCAAAGGTAAAATTAAAATTATTAGAATATTTTTAATGTGGAATGAAAGTAATTATATTTTATGAATAAAATTGTATCTTAATAAATGTAAAAGTAAACTGTTGTTATTTTTGAAACTTATTAGTTTGTTGTCTTCTGGCTTGGCAATTTGTTCTGCCACACCTGCGGCCGCAGCGGAGACACCTTGGCTTAGTTAGGCGTGTGAAAGTCGGGTAAGCTGATCTCTTCTTGTTGTTTTTCTTGCTTCTGGGGTCGTAGGTAGGATCTGCGCTGTCATCTTCTGATGATGATGAAGTAGGAACAGGCTCTTCTTTTTTGGTATACACTGGAGGAGGCACTATGGAGCACGTAGGTTGTTGTGATGAAATGTTGGAATGAAGTTGAGCCTCTAATTGGTGAAAAAGGTGTAGATTGGGTTCTTCTGCTGGCCAAGTCCGTGTTGGAGACCAGTTAAGGGAAACTTTATAGAGTTCTATCACTCGTAACACATTACCGAGGAATTCTTGTAGGTTGAGAAAAAACGAAGGGGCGAGAATATTTATTATTGTAAATGTGTAAGATGCCTCAAGATTATTAAAGTCGGGAGCTTGACTCATCAGAAATACGAGTAGCTTGGAGAGAAGGGATAACAAAAAGTCCCTGAATGGGTTATGATTGCGGCTGTCAAAGTAATCCATGTTGATCCTTAGAACTGTTGATGATGGTTTGGCGTAAACTGGGAACAGGTAGGACAGGTGGGCCTAAAAGGCCGGAATTGTTGTTGATAATAAAATGGATTATGTTGGAAATGCGGTACCCGAATGGGACTCGGAGCAGGGATGCGTATTGGAGGACTTCTCAGTGGCAAGTTTGCCAATCTTCGCTGCTCGTTTAATCTTTCTCGTTGTTGTTGGGCGTAGGAAGGACCAAAAAACTCTGTAGCTGGTGCCGTTGGCTCTCTTACTCGAAGTTCAGGACCTGATATGTAGCGAATCGGTCTTATAAATCGGCGAGGGCGAGGACGAGGAGGTGATGGAGGAGGAGAATAATATGCTGGTGGAGGCGTGTCTTCTCGGAAAAAATTATTTGTAAGGCCAGCTTCTGTTTCAAATCGTAGAAAAAACTCGTCCAAAGTGAAGCTATCTAGATCACTATCACTTGAATCAATAGTTTCGTTCTCACTTTCGTTATTAATGTCGCTTTCACTTTCGCTCACCACGTCTCTAATATTCTCCCCTTCTCTTCCTGCTAAAAGTACCAAGTACAAGTCTGTTACGAAATTTTTTAGTTGCCGAAGTGAATTCCTCCAAGATTGCGGGAGTAAACACGAGTTTTCGAAACGGTTTAAAAGTGCAGTAATCACAATTTGAGCAAGTCTTACCCACCCAAGTACTTGCTGACGCCTTTGATTGAACGGAATTCGGGCTTCCATTTGGTTGAGTTTGAAAATAAAGTTTGAGTCTTATCTCACTTCTTAGAAGTCTTTTTGCGTAATGATTAATTTTTTGTGACTAACTAAAGACTAATAACTAAACTATCACTATTCTATCATTTTGATTGCCTCTGTTCAATAAAAGTTTTAAGGAGGAGGTGGTGGGTAATCCACTGGCCTTTGAATGTTTGGCGTTGTTCTAAAGTTATTTGCTTTTGCTACATCCGAAAGTATCTCCTCTCTCAATTCTTCCGTTTTTATCTGCTTGATCTTACGTTTTCGCTGCTGCTTTGTTTTTCTTACGGATTTCCGTTGCCCTCTCCTTGGCCTAATTGCTTTAATAAATGCCCAAATCGCTATCGTAGTTAAAATTATTAAGCAGAGTAACTGAAGTGCATTAATTGATCTATCAAAAGTTTGAATGGGTGAAACTGAAGCAGCTTGCACTGCTGGCGCATTTGTAGATAATAAAAGTGTGACAACGGTGGAAAGCATTGATCTGATATTAAAAGCTTGCACTTTTTTATATAAGCAGTAGATAATAATGATGATAGCAAAAATCACTACTGTAGTTCCAAATGAAATGAATGCCCCTGGTTCCACGTGCTTAGGTAGTTCATATGGCGGAAGCTGCTTTGCAGAAAGGTTTACTGTGGGCACTGATGCATTCCAGTTTTCATTAAAAATTGCTGAAAAATTCTTCAAAGTTGTTGAAGGAGAAATAATTGTTGTATCTTCTTTTAGCCATGCTGCATGTATGGTATGATGCAAGATCGTTTCTTCAGGGCCATCCTGACTACAGGGATATGAGGGACGAAATATTTGAGCACCTACTTGGGCCTTGCAGTGACATGGGAGGTCAATCATAATCATACCGGTGCGCTCTTTGTTGAGATAAGTCTCCTTTGACTTATTTGGACAGAAAACTACCACTGGTAGTCCAGCACTTATAACGCTGAAACGATGCGATGAGAGTTGAATTATAATTGGGTTTTCTTCGTTGTAGTTTGAGCACAGAAATTGGCATGATGATTTCATAATTTCTACTGACGTAAGTTGTTGAAAGGCGACGTTGATGCATCTTTGATTATGAATGAGGGCATTATCATATCGAGGAACTTTGCACAATAAGTTGTTATTATTCAGACATTCTTCGGCTGCGTGTCCCTGGAGAGGATATACTTGTTTTCCAGTTTTGAGAAGAACGTGTTCACTTTCCAATTTTACATTGCAGACTGCAGTTCCATGCAAAAAAGGTAAACTCAACACACTGAAAAGTTGATAGGAGTGTTTTTGTTCAATTATTGGAATTCGGATCCTGATCTCCATCTTATCTTTGCTAAAATAGCAGGTCGTTGTCTGAATATGGTAGAATTCCTTTGCCTTTTCTGGGGAAATACCCAGATCATATCCATGTTGGACAACAGTGGATTGTAATTTTTGTAGGTCAGATTTTAGCAGTAGTGGTTCTACCAAGTAGTAAGGAATATTTTTCTGAGCACACGCGTTCAAAATTTTAAGCCAAGTCATGGCTATAATTGTTCTGTAATTAGATTTTACGGACAATGCAAGTAAATCTTCTACGTTTTGAATTTGAATTGCCATTCTCTCTTCAACTTTTGAGACGGCAGTAATTCTATTCTCGATTGCTAAAGTCTCCTTTTCTAAATAATCTTTCATGTTTTGAGAGTACTTGGTAATCACTGTATCCGCCTGCACTATATTTTTGTGCTCGGCGATTACTTGGTCCTGTAAATTTTTAACTAACGATTTCACATCTTTTTCATCAGTAGACAACGATTGCAGTTCGCTCTGACTAGCCACGTCACAGCACCATCCAAACAAACTACGCTTTGATCTATTTGTCTCACTTTCAATTTCAATTTCTTCAGAAAATTGAGGAAGGTAAAAATCAAGCAATTTTATTGTTTCTTCCACTATGTCTTTCACGTGTTTATAATACGGATCACACTCTCCGTTTTCAACTTTAAAACACTCATGGCTCGACAAAAAATCTGACACTTTTGGCAGCTCAACTGAATAAACTAGATTAGCGGTCGAGTGGTAAAAAACCCGGGAAATTTCTTGTAGATAAAAACCGCTAGATACCTTTACTTCTGATTCTGGCCGTGGGGGGTGATGGGGAACTTCCGGAAGTTGATGGGGATGAGCACTGGCAAGTGCAAAAACATGCGCAATGCATATCACAAAGATGGCTGTACCTTCCATCCTGTATACGATCACTTTGTGTATGTTTTCGGTTTAATCTTATAAGTGCGTGGGCGAAGGGTACGTTTTGGAAAATTTTCTTCTGAAGGTTGACTGCTTAAAGGTTGATTCGAGGTCTCAACAACGACTGATTCTTCGTTCTCTTCTTCTAAACTAATTGAGTCTTCTGACTCATCATCATCATCTATTTCTTCCGTGTTTACGTCTTCTACTTCTTCAGTAGTAATAATAATATCTTTGTCTGTTTCCTCCTCAAAAAATTCTTCCTCATCCAAAATATCTTCTAAAGCTATTTCCTTGTCTGAAAAATCTTGTTGTGACTGGCTGCTGCTATTTTCTAATTCCTGTTTTTCGGACGGCGTAAATAAATTTGCTTCTCTGTCGATGAATGGTCGAAGTTTTGACACGTGTGCCCATGTCTTTCTCTTCCCTTTTGTCTGAGATTGAATTAGGTAGTTTAGTTCATTATTATTGTCGCGTGCGACAATGACGTAAGGGCCGTAAAATAACTGTTGTAATTTTCTAGATCTGCCTCTTTTTTGAATAAAGCGCCTAACTAAAACTTTATCACCAATGTCATATTTAACTTCTCTCCTTTTATCATTATATCGAGCTGCTTGCTGATTTTGACTGTGCGAAATGGAGATTTTTGCAAATTCTTTCGCAGTGAGTAAATTATTTTCCATTTCCTCTACTGTTGTGTACTTGCTTAAGCCAAAAGTTAACTCAGAGGGAAGGACTGGCTCTTTGCCGTGAATCATGTAGAAGGCTGAGTATCCCGTGGTAGCATTCTTACTAGAATTCATTGAGAACTGAATGAAGGGCACATAAATATCCCAGTCTGTTTTATGCTCATTTACAAATATGCGGAGCCTTTCATTCAACACCTCATGTTGTCGTTCACATTTTCCTTGTGATTGATAATGGAATGCAGTAGAAGTTTTATGGGTAATTCCTAAAGAATGAAATACTTCCTTAGAAAGATCGGAGCAAAAGTTTGTTCCTAAATCAGTCTGTATTATAGAAGGAACTCCGAACTGAAGAACTACTTTTTGCACTAAAAACTTTGCTACTTTTTCTGCAGTAATGTCTATTAAACTGTCCATAATATAGTAGCGTGATAGAGCACAACAAAGAGTAATAATGTACTTTCTATTAGTTTTAGTACGAGTATAAGGGCCAGATATATCCATTATCAAAGTATGAAAATTTGCTGGAGGGATAGGGACCTGATGCAATAGTCCAGCGGGGCTTTGGCGAAGAGCTTTCACCTTTTGGCACTCTAAACAGCTTAACACATATTTGTGAATTTGAGTTTTCATTCCATACCAATAATAACGCGACGCCACTCTTTGATATGTTTTGAATATTCCAGGATGGCAAGAAAGCAAACTGTCATGAGCTTCGTGAAGAATGTTCTCCCTTAATGTTGTTGGCAGGTAGGGTAATGGGTGACCCATTTCCGGTCGCTGATAGACTAAAATATCCCTTAATATGGCACAGTGCTTAGATTTTCTTGTTGACTTGTTCTCTTTAATGCACTTTATTATGTGTTGTACCTCCTCGTCTTCTTTCTGGGCATTTAAAATCGGCTCTTCATTTATTGCTGACAAGTTGAGCTCACACATATTCTCATTTAACGGACTTTCCTCGTCTGCTTCTTCTGCAGTTAGTCGTGATAAACAATCCGCCACGAAATTTAATTTGCCTTTCACGTGCACAATCTTTTTTATATTATGATCTTGAATAAACAAAATCATTCTAGTCATTTTAGGACTTAAATGTTCATATTTGGCGGTTCGAAAGAGGTGGCAGAGAGCTTGGTGATCGGTGAAAATTGTAATTGATTCTTGAAACAGGATGTGCCGAAGTCGCTTCAAAGCAAAAACTACTGCATAAGTTTCTATTTCTGTGATCGTATATTTTGCTTGGCTTTTATTTAAAGCTTTTGACACATGACAAATAGGATGATACACTCCCTCATCATTTACTTGCCCCAACTCTGCCCCAACCCCAGAAACGCTTCCGTCAGTTTTCAAAATGAATTCTTTTCCTGACTGAGGATGGGCTAGTAAAGGAGGAGAAAGCAGCTTCTCTTTTAGTTTTTTAAACGCTAATTCCTGTGCTTCACCCCAGTCGAATTTGTTATCTTTGTGTAACAGGTCTTGGATTGGTTTGGCTATTTGCGAATAACCTTTAACCCACTTGCGATAATATGAGAATAAGCCGAGCACTTTTTGAACTTCTTTCTTTGACTTTGGGCGAGGTAACTCCTGCACTCCTGTGATTTGACTTCTGTCTAGTGTGATACCATCTTTAGAAGCAACCATACCTAATACTTTAGTTTCATTCGTAAAGAAATTGCATTTAGTCGGTTTGAGCTTTAAATTCACTTCCCGTAGTCTGTGAAACAGGGCTCTCAAAGTCTCTAGATGCTTTTCTTCAGTAGTGGAGCCTGCTATGAAGTCATCAATAAATGCACTGATTTCTTTAGGATCTAAGTTCTGAAGCACCATAGCACCTAGCATAGCGAAGGCAGTTGGGCAGTTTTGGAGTCCGAAGCTCATAACGTTAAACTGAAAAAGGCCTTTTCTTGTGGCGAAAGCTGTGTACTCCTTTGATTCATCCGTTAATTCAATTTGATGAAACGCCGAAGATAAGTCCATTGTTGAAATGAAACGTGCATCTTTCAATTTATTCCATATTGATTCTAGAGTTGGGAGTGGGTAAGCAAGGGGCTTCGTAGATTTATTAAGCTGTCTAAAGTCATATACGGTACGGTGCTTTACATTTCCCTTTTCATCTTTTTGTTTTACGACGAACGCGTACGTACGATAGGGTGACTGCGAAGGACTTATAATGCCTGCTTTTAGCATTTCTTCTACTTGTTTATCTATTATCTCATGCTCTTTCTCTGCCTTTGGAAACCCATTAACTTGAATTGGAGGGCCGTCAACTTCAATATGAAACTTAAAACCCTTGCAGACGGTATGCTTATCATCCCATTTAAAAATGTCATGAAATTCGGCTAGTAAAGCAAAAAACGATTCTCTCGTTTTAGCAGATATGTTTGGATTAATATTGAATGTTTTTTCGTGGAACTGTCTCATTTCTTGTTTACTCATCTTCTTTCCATTTTCTTCCGTCTGAATTGACATGACATGTTCTTCTTCCCATTCATCAGCAAAATCTATTCTTCCTAGTTTGGTATCTTTGTTGATTATTCGTTCCTCTTCGGAAAAATTTGCAACTTGAATGAAACGCGTGCAAGAATTTACAAACATCGGCGGGATATAAATCTGATTAGTTCTGAGTAGGCGTTCCTTTGGAATGATCATCACATCATTTTCGATTAGTGAAGTGTCAACAGGAATGCACGCGATTGAATGTGAAGGAATGCGACAATGCTCCGTTGCTCGTAATTGCCATTTTTCCGCATCAAACTGAGTCATGCTATGCAGTGAGTTTTCTTTGCCTAAGCAATTTTCATCATTCGTTACACGATGCGTAGACGCTTCCTTGCTTGTATTGACATTGACATACGCTGGCCTTGTCTCTTGATCTTCCTTGTTGACAACTCGTGTATCCGCTGCTGTTAGAAGTTGAATTTCTTCCTGAAATGCTGTTGTGATATTTTCCTCAAAGTCAATTACTTCAATCGTTCCTAATTTTTTAGAGAGAATTTGCTTAGATGTTGGATGCAGTACTAAATTGAATGCTTTGATGAAATTGTATCCGAGAATCATATTGTATTTTAAATTCATAACGGCTATGAATGGAAAGGAAACAACGCTGCTGCCGATTTTTAAAGTTATTTTGAAATATCCCATGTCTTCCAACCGGTGACCGGTTGCTGATGTTAATGGAAGCTCTGATTCTCGAAGACGAGGAAAGCCTACTGCAAATTCATAATTAATGAGAGTGGTTGTAGCTCCAGTGTCATAAAGAGCTGGAAATTTTAAACTATTCACTTCCACCCACACTGAAGGTCCTTGTATTCTGTTTGATAATGCGTTAGTTTCATAAAAGTATGATGGCACAATAAAATTAGTATCCTTTTTGCACTGCAAAACTATCTCTTGTGTATTGCTATTGCTTTCTTTACTCTCTTCGTTCATTTTTGACGAAAATGAATTGCTGCTGAATGATGCTTGCTGATTTTGTGCTGAATGGTTACAGAAACGCGGAGGAAAAAACGGAGTGTAGCGCTGATTTTTAATTGGCTTTGACTTTGCCAGGGCATTTAGCCCTGGCTTCCGTAGTTTTTTGGCTGTTGCTGTTGTGGATTCTGGAACTGTAATGTGGGAGCGTTGCCCCATCTTAAATTTCCTTGGGCTTGCCTATTCTGATTAAATCCACTTCCGCTTTGTTGTTGCTGCTGGGCTGGTCTAAAGTAATGCTCTTGATGAGCCTGCCTTTGTTCCTGGAAACTTCTTCCATTTGAATTTCCGTTTCCTTGCCATCCCGCTTCAGATTGTTGCATGTTATGTCTGGGGTAACGGTTTTGTTGAGGACGATTGGGGCATTCAAACGATCGGTGGCCTACCTGGGAACAGGTCCAGCAAGTGAAATCTCTTCTTGGATATGAAGAGAAAGTTTGGCGACCTTGAGATCTGCTATCCCTTTCATTTCGTTGTGCTGGAACTGAGGATACTGCTGCTGCTGTGTTGATGTTTCCTTGTTCTACAAATCTGTTTGTTTGAGCTTCGGTTAATTTCTGACACATAGCCGTAAACATTCCAGTCATTTGTGCTAACGCTTCCCTTGTTGCTGAGAGTTCCTCCTGCTCAACAGCGGTGACCCTTTCATTCTTGAAAGTGACATGGAGCCCACTTCTTCCTTTGGAAGAATCGTGTTTTTTCTCGTAGTCTTTTACCTTTGTTTGCAATTCATTGAAATCCTGCGGGCGTCCCCTGGATTCCACGTATTCTGCTACGTGTGATGGCATATTCTCAATTAATTTATCCACTACCATCTCAGGATCACATTTTGCAAAGTTCTCGCCCATTTCGAATCTCGTGCGAAGCAGGTAGGACGACATCAATTCACCTTCTTTTGGTGCTCGAGTGAGTATATTGAACGAATGCTCCTGCTCCTTATCATGAAGCGGAACTCCTGCAAAGAATTCCGTGATGAATTCTTCGAACGAGCCGTTGTTGGAATTAACAATGTCGTTATTTAATTCGAACCACATATGAGCTTCTGCATTATCAATTGCCAATGGAAATGTTTTCTTCATAGTCTGGTCTACCAACAACTGACCCCTCGCCCATCTTTTGAAATTGCTAATGAATGCATTGAGGCTAGGAGTTGTGAGCTTTGCTTGTTTATACGTAGGCATCAATGAAGTGTTCATGATGATTCTTTTAGGAGGGCGATCCACCCCCGTATAATCCCAAAAGTGGCTTAAAACAAAGTTATCGATATCTCCGAAGGTAGTGTCTTCTTCTGGAAAGAGTTGTGGAAGAAAAAGATCGTTTGGGAATTCTCTCCAATAATTTCTATGGTTTCTTCTTTCTCTTGCTCTCTGAACTGCTAAGATTACGTTGTTGGTGAGGTAGGTTGGATTATTTAGAACTCTCCTTCTTATTACTTTAATGTCATTATCATATCTCAAGTCAGTCTGGTTCCGCCTTAAATTATTTACTTCAGGGTATCCGTGGCGGTGGATGGCAGCTTCTGCACAGGCTAGTCGAGCTCCTAGTCGTCTGAACGTTGGTACTCCGCCTTCGTTTCCGTCGTCGTTTAAAAAATAAGCTACCGGTCTTCGAATTTCAAGCGTGTCGTCTGCTGATAAATACGGTGCTGTGACGTCAAAGAGATTAGTTTGGTCGTCGTTCTCACTTTCCGATGGTAGAGTTAAGTTTTCAAAGTTGATTGCGAGAGGTTGCTGGAGATTATCTGCTACTCCATCTTGACGTTCATTTAACTCGTCTGCCTCGTTGCCTCCTGTTTCTCCATCCAAATCTACCTCTCTGGGTAATTCTTCCTCGTTGTTGCCAGGAAATGAGTATGAGAAATATGAATTGTTGTGTGCTGCTGGAGCTACCGTTCTTCTTCTAATACTGTCCCATGCTTGATCGCATTGTCTTTCTTCAAATGAATTTGGAGTTTGAGGAAAAACACAGTTTGGAGTTGAAGTTCCGGGTGCCTGTGTTGCTGAACGGAACGGTGACCTTGCGTCGATTTCGTCTATTTGCCTTTGTATCTGCTGTCGGAGTTCGAAAAGAGGAGAAAATCCACTTCGTGGGGCTTGATTGCTACAATGCGCTACTGGGGTGCGTGGTGGGAGAATTGGGGATGGCGGTACGAAAAGATTATTACTAGAAGCGGAATTTACTAAACGTAAGTAATCTAGCTCAGTACTTTTTTTTTGGACTGAACGCATTTTTGACTTTGTTGAATGCTGTTTTTGCAAAATTTGCAAAGGAACTGCCTGAAGGACTGGTTCTGACTGTTTCCGTCTCTGCTTCGGTTTCGGTATCGGATTCGGTTGTTTCTGTATCCGCTTCCGTGTTTCGTGATAATGAACGAGCAAAACCGGAAGCTAAATTATTAAAAACTCGGTTTCTTACCGTTAAAGATCCTCTCGAGCTTACAGACTCATTTGTATCACTTGCATTTGAAGTTGTGTCGGAGGCACTGTCCTTACTATCCTTTCTTTTCTTTCTGTGCTCCGTTAATGGTCCAAATTCTGCTTTTTTATTTTTTACTCTATTACTTCGTCGGATGATATTTTGATCTTCTTCTGACATTTGGCAAGAAATCAAGAAGAATTAAGAAACTGGCACTGAAAAACGTTTGATTTAATTTAACTGTTGAATCAAAAATGTCTTGTTTGCGTTTTTGTCTGTACACATGAATTGCGACGCCTATTTAATTTTATTGCTTTTAGATTTTTGTAACATTTTTACAAGTTCACTTTTAACTTTAGGTTTGTTTTGCGAATCTGTTTTTTTTTGTCATTCCACTTTACTTGATCAAACAATACCTCTTATAATAAAAAATGTGAGAATTCTGAATAACTATGTTATGCGTGCACAGTATCCACTTGTTTAAGCACTGCACTGTTACTATGTGGGATAACAGAATTTATTTGTTTTTTTTTTTCGTAATATTTCCTAAAAACTATGTAAATTTCTGGGAGTGTAGAGGATCCTTATGCACTTCCACCTGATAGGTTTTCATAAAAAAGAGTAAAACTGTAGCAGGAACAAAGAAGAGTGTTCAGAATTCAAGAGCAGTATTTTATTCATAACTGTTTCATAGCAAAGCTCTACAACAACAGACAGGCATTCATATTCGTATTCAATGACACACATGATCTTGTTCTTAACTAGGCATTGACATTTAACATTAACGGACATGTACTTCCTTACTTACTATATTATATTTAATATGATTGCTAGCCATAACAGGCCACTACACAAAAAGATTGTCGCCCTCGACAATAAAAAGTACATACATACATTTACTTACTAAATAGACTTAAAACAAAAAGCATAATAATATGTACATGTTTACCAGTATAGTACACGACACTATTACAGACTACACACTCAAAAATGATCATTATTTTGTCCCAGCAGAAAGGAATTACACACAAATGAAGAAAAATACTGGAATGCGTATGTAATATTGATATGTCGCAGGCAAAGTGTAAATAATATGTTACTGTATTACACCCACACCAACAACTTTACTAATGCGTAGAAAAAATTCGTGTTTCAACTCCAGACAGTTTTAAGAAAGACGATGATGATTGTGATGATGATGATGCATGTATGAAAAATGCATTTAGTAATACCAAGTGTGAAATGAACAGTTCAGTACCGTGAAGGAGAATTAAGTCTAATAGTAATTTAATAATATCGATTAACTAAAATAAATTAAACGAAACTGTTATCTATTAAGTGAGTGAGTTTTTTACAGTGTGTGTAGTAAAGTATTGCTGCCAATTAATCTACTTTTGGAGACGAATCAAACTGCTGCTGTCGAAAATGGAAGAGGAAAACGAAGAACGAAATGCGTTTTTTGCACAGGTAGAACAAAAATAGAATTGAAGTATAAAAAATGAAAGACAAACCTGATGGTGATGTTACAAATGAAAAAAATTAAAAAGGAAGAGATGTGATTGCTACTTGTTAGCCTTTAAGTGAGTAGGTGAGTACACTCCAAACCACTTAATGCCACTCTTGCCTAAATTTGGGTATCTATTTCATTGTTGATAATTTGTGGGGAAACTAGGGAAGCCGCTAAGCGAAAGCTTTGTTGAAATAAAATCCTATCTCCCTTAACACAAAATTTTAACGTGAAGGTGGAATAGAATTACCTGTGTGCTGTATAATAAATATACTCTTCTTCCCAAGAGTTGAATACACACACAACCAAAACCAAAAAGTAGTTATACTAACAATGACTAATAACGTAAGTATACTACTAATCCAAATAATGTACCGTAAATTCTCTTATTGTAGCCGGTCTTCTAATACTAAAACTAAGCTTGCTATGTGGATGCTTATGCGAATCTTTAAAGTCTGAGCCGTTGAATGAGGTTTTACGTTTGTTCAAAATACTAATTGCAAAATTACTAACTGCTTTTTAATAAAGGAAAATAAAAACTGATTCTCGATTTTTTATGTTTTGAAACAGTACCGGATTCCGAAATTACCGGATGAAGAACGGATTCATCTTTTTATGATGCGATACACTCCCGAAATAAAGAACGATGTGCGAAGAAGGAAGAAATGGCTTCGGAATAGACAACATCCTAAATACCTACACTGGCAACAGATAGTTCGTGAACGTATTATTGAAGGTGCGCGGTTATGTGCTCGTGAACGTGCAGAATTTGCAATGAGGTGAGTGAGTGAAGTGCAGTGTAAATGTGATTTTGTGCTAAAGTATTATGCATAATAACTGATGAATTTTTAATTTTTGTTCTTAGGCAATAAGGAGCTGCTGGGACAATGACGATCATGATTAAGAACAATAAATTTTGAAGTGGATTGTTACAATAACTGTTTAATTAGAGAGTTAATTAATAAGTAAAAGTTAAACAATTAAAAGTTTTAAAGTTTATCAATAACATTGCTTCTGCAATCTACTATATAGTAAATCTACTTCTTACATACTACTAATTAGATGAATAAATATATAATTTTTTTTCATTTGGAGTAAAGTAAACTTTTATCTTAACTTTTATACACAAAAAAGAGCAGAGAGTACCACCGGAAGCTAAAGTTATATACAAATATATACATCGGACTTGGGCAATGTGAAGCGAAAGTGAAGAGAACAAGAAGAGAAAGGAGAGGAAAGGAGAAAAAGCTGTTTTGACGATTTTTTTCTTTTATTTTATGGAAGCTTTGTTTTTTATCCATGGACAGTTGTGGCCTGTTAACAAGTCAAGTGCAATGAGGGCTCACCGCTAAATTATTTTCGT
>JAHZNJ010003116.1:0-11933 GCA_027744475.1 Lepidocyrtus cf. sotoi NNG-2020 | reverse complement strand
AATCGCATGACTAGCTTTCACTACGTTCAAGCTAGTAATAATGATAACTGCCACCACCACCACCACCGTCACCGCTTCGTTACAAAAATACACAAATCCTTTCAAAAGAAAACACTTCTCCAGTATTTTAGCGAAAGCTATTTGCAACAAAGTCTGTGTAGCATTAGGTAATTTTCGTGTGCTTCAATGCACTTTAATATAGAGTGTGATATCATGACTTGTTTCAGTTTCTTTAGTCAAGTAAAATGCAATGAGTAAAAGTTTTATATTATAATGCGGCTTAAACATAACGTAACAAAACCGGATAATGTATTATCGATGAGGATAATGACGGTGGTGGAAACATACTTCGCTTACAAGTCCAATGATCCAAAAATAGTAATAAAGATACAACTTCAATGGCAAAAGCTCATTCTTATTTCACCGCTGCTATTATTGCTGCTGCTGTGGCTGTAGCATTATTTTGGTTTATCGAAGGTCATAGATAAATGATTTGTTGCTTTTCGCTGTACATTTCCTTACTTCTTTCACCGGGCAACCGTAAAGGTTAGGAAAGTAATGAGCAAAGGGATTATATTGTAAACTTGGATAATGATACAGCGCAAATAAATAATAAGCTACTACTATGTGCACTTTGTTACGCAAGACCAGTTTATTATAAATATAAAACTGAAAATTTATGCTTTAGTCGGAATTACTTTGAAAAAACGAATATAGAAAAACCTTGCTGATGAGAAATTAACTTTCCGAAATATTTAGGTAGTAATAATAAAAGCTAAATGTTTTACATGTTCTTCCTGTAGATTTAAATGCAAATGGTTTATATGTAGATAGAATTTTTAGATCCTGTTTCAATTTCCCCCATTTCTAAAATCATGATGTAGGTAGTTTAATTCTTGAAGAAAATGTGAATCCATTCTCTGAGAATTTATATGATCAGTTCAATGATGAAGTACTGTCATCGTTTCGTTTAATTCATTTGAAAATTCTTGAAACCAAGCTGCTGAATATTATGCTTCTTATTATAATGAATTGCAGAAGGAAAGCTTGGAAGCAAAAAATGAGTTAAATATTATGTTGATTGTTGATTCTATTACTCCTACGATGCATTGTTTTATTCAAATATTATCATCATCCTGACATTTGTTTCGAGAGGCAGCATAACAGCAGCAAAAGAAGAGAGAAAGATGAAGCTATTCCTAGACAAGACAGAAATTTGTGAATTTTATTTATTTTAAATTGTTACAATTCAATAAACAGGCTAGCAATTCATTGTACTGTACTACATTATACGGATATATGTATATGAAGCTATTATGCAAGAGTATGTATTATTTACAATGTGCATGCTGATGATTATACATAAAATATTATTTAAATGTCATTGCTAGGTCTTAAGAGCCACGGGGGTTATCTGCTACCCACGGTGGTAGTGGTTTTTCTACGGTTAGGCTGCTGCTGTAGAGAAAGTAGAAGGGAGTAACTAACTACCCGATTTTTCTTCATTCGTTCTTTCCTTCTCTTTCTCTCTTCTCTCTATCTCTGCTCTCTCCACGCATATGAATAAAAATGTTAAGCTTAGGAAAGCACACTCTATTTCATTTTATTACGTATTCATCTGATATGAGATGGTTGCTGTTCGTTCGTCGTACATAGAACAAGTTCCATTTTGCATTATTTTCTGTTGTCCTCCTCCATGTCGTCTCGCTCTTCTTCGCAAGAGACCATATCTTTTGGTCGCCACATTACAGTTCTAAAATGCTTGCAATCATGTAGGAATGCACTGCAACTGTGAGAGCGGAGGAGAAAAAGAAGAAAAAGAGGAAAACAACAAAACAAAAACACACACCACTCTTCATTCTGCTTACATGATCATCGTCAGCAACAGAGCATCACCGACAACAAAACAAAACTGGAGTTCCTGGAGAAAGAAGGAAGTAATAAACTTATGAATATTATAATGATACCGAAAAACCAGTAATCATTGGCCCATTTTATATATCATAGTAGGTACATCTCTACTTTTATATTAAAAGAGAATGCTTCGCATTGTACGTTGTATACAATATTTTTATATTTTAGACCAAAAATCCTTTCTTTTCTGGGATACGCATGTTTCGCTACTCAACGTCAGATATTTTTATTTTATACTGGTACATTTTCCATTTGCTTTTCTCCAATTTCTCCAAATTGTTTATTCTTAGGTACGAAATGTTAGAAACCATTTCAATTCTGATTGTACATGGAAAATGCATTGTTGAATTACTTGAGCAAAAAACTACTTAAATTCGCCTTTAAAAATCTAATGATTTCTTTCTCCTAAAATTAGACAAGATCATAAAGTGATAGGAATAGGATGCCGCAGATCACTTCTTGTTTGCTATTTTTTCTCTCTCCCTCTGATATTTTCTTAACTATATGGAACCATTCATGATAGCGCATTGTTACGTATCGTGCTGTGTTTGTGTATGATGTGATGATGGTATAGTTAGTAGCGAGCATGATATAAGTAAAGCCTTGTTGGGTGAAAGTGAAGAACATGAAAAGCAGCAGCAGTTGCAGTAATTCCGAGATATTATCAGAGTGGCTTTTATGGTCTGTTGTATATGCATTGAGGAGCTAAATGTTGTGTGTAAGAATTGATGACAAATGGTGTCTCCTTTACTAGCCATTTAACTAAACAGTTTGGGAGCACAGCTTTCTCACTGCGGTTTTCCTCCACTCCAGGAGGTAGTTGTTGACAAGTCTCCGGGTCATAATTTTGACCCTTTCAACGCAAGAAGTATTCCCATAATATACACACAGGCGCTAAATAACTTTAACATTCTCTATCTTCGTCATAGTCATATCATAATACAGATGGTACTATAATGAAATAGAGGAAGGATCCTAATTTAAGAATTTATGTGGCTTTTGGGTACACTACCTACATCAATTCGAGTTGTGAGTAAAATAAGAGTTTTGCCGCTCCGTCCTTAACATTCCTGTTCTAAAAATATCCTTCTTAAAATCCCTATTTTTTCATCAATAGACTCCTTATTGTAAACTTTTAATAAATGAAAACTTTTAAAAACTACTCTGACTAAAATTTAAAAGAGTGGCGTTCTCCACAATGGAAAAAACGTATTTATAAAAGATTATTATGCATTTGCTTGATTCCCAATTCAATCAACTTTGTTTTCTTTAATTGACTGATTTGTAAAAACAAAGAAACTGTCGTAAGTGGCTCTGTAGTGTAGTTTGATTTGTTTTTTTACCTGCAAATTCTAACGCTTTGTTTGTTTTTGAGGATTTGCCAAAAAATTTTCATTAAACCTGTTTATTTTTAACGAGACCTACTAATGCGTGTGTCGACAGTCGCGATGCAAATAATCAATTTGATATTGATGCGGACCCGACCACTCAGTGCTAATGGGGTCCGGAACTTACAGTAAGTAAAAAAACGTATTTTTTCTGTTATATTTGTAATTTTCTAGCAAGTCCAGAAAAATTAAGGAAATCGTTTTGTCTCCTTCCTTTAATTTTCAGGTCCGTTAGCGCTGCCTCGTAGTTTACCTAGTCCAACATCGGAGCACAGGAGTAAGCGGCGAAGACTGAGCTCAGAGGAGGACCCTCTGGACGTTGGTGGAGGGCGGGATAAAAATAATGAGGTGACCTACTATGGACAGAGTCCTGCTTCTCTTTCTAGCCAAGCCAGTTGGCACTCAGAAGTTGATCACGGTAAGCAACAATTAGTTTATTTTTTAACAAAAACTATTTTTTAGAAACATTGTAGCAAAAGTACAAACACTTACATCAAAGAAATCTTCTTAGGTTTGTTATATGCTTTCTACTACTGTTGGGAACTAACCTGCTTCGTTTTTAAATTACTTTAACTTACTTTCTATTATCTTTACGTATTACGCGTCTAACTAACTCTATCTCTTAACAATAGTACACATTTTTTAGTAGTTTTGTCCAAACCATAACAATTTTAGTTATAAAAAGAAATCGAAAGCAGCTACGTAAGTCTCGGTTTAAAGAATAGTGCAATAGTGAATAACGACAAGAAAGCTGATAGTTATTACTACGATTGCAATTTTAGTTTAGTGTACGTGAGACTTACAGTGACAGTTACATTCTTACATTTGTAGTCATACTAAATTGTTATGACAGCCACTTACTTTTGTATATTACAGGAAGATCGTTAAACATATAGTTACACTTTGTAGTTGTAAGTGAAGACTTGTGTCATTTGCGTAAAATTCCCACTTTCCAATCAAGTTGTACTTGTACACGTTTTATAAAACGCTAAAATTAAAATATCGGTTGAGTATTTTAAACCAAGTTTACGTTATTATGTAAAGCCGTTGTGCATGCTTAGTTACTGGCTGTTCTGTTCATGTTTCTAATTTTAAGTAATTACTGAAAATTCAAATTATCTGTAGAAGCTTTTCCTGTTTGGTATGCTGGTTTTTTGTTTTCATTTTCTGTTGATTTGCTAATGCTTTGGGGTCAGAGATAATTAAATGTGTGGTGATTGATGATGACTGTGTTGTTTCTTCATGTGGTGGTGGTGCCTTTGCCTTTGTTTAAACTAAAATTAGAACAAAACATTCTTTTAGAATCCTGTTTTTCTAAAATGTTCACAAACATTTTTCTTTCAGCCAATCTTTTTCATTTTTTAACTTTAATTATTAATATCCCAAGTTGATTCGATGGAGTGTTTTGTATTACGAAAATCGTGTTGACTTTTTTGGCCGTTAACAAGCATGACTTTTACCCTATTACGTATTATGTATATGAGCAGGGCACCACCACGGCCACTCTCGACACAATTCAAACCATAACCATGCTCATAGCGGGAGTGGTGCCTCAGGGGGGAGTGGACAGTCGGGATCAGGAGGTGGAGGCAGTAGCAATGGCCCTGGAGGACTAGCTGGAAGCGGTGGAGGCTCAGGAGGCGGGGGTGGACTTGGACATTCTCATGGTGGTCATCCACTAGCCCTCCCAGCTCATTCTCATCATGGCCACTTGAGTCATGCACATATTACACATAGTACACATATTCATCCTCCACATGCACACACTGGGGCAGCAGCAGCACACCTTTCTCAACATCATCACCATCATCATCATCCACACCATGGAGGACCCTTGGGACATCACAGTAGCAAACTGGGCAACGCCTCCAGTAGTTGCGATCTTGTTATTAAATCTAATAGTCGACTTAGTAGCTCCTCCAGTGAAACTGAACAGTGCCCTTCCAGTCCTTCCCCGATGACATCCAACATTCGACAACCGGGTGGTAAGACTACACATGAAATGAAAATGGGTCCCCAAATACTTACATAATATTTATTATGTTGATCTAAAATTGCCCCAAAACATTAAAGAAATCTAGTTTTTGTTTGGTTTGGATAGTTAGGATGTTTTTGCATGTTGAATAAATACTGCTTTAAAATCTGTTTTTGTAATGAATTGTTTGTAGCTAAGTTTTTTAACGAGTTCAGCTAAATAGCACGCTTAAAGTATTACCAATATTTATTATGGAGTGTAACAACTATTTTGAAGCATTTTGATTAGTATCGTAGTACACAATACTAGCGTTATTTATTCTTTGAATTTTCTAATTGTGTTGCACAGCATAATTTTAGAACGTAGATGATTTATTTGCAGTTTCCCGATAAAAATAGAATTACTTTTGAATTCGATTATACTAGACTCAGATATGAATCCACTACATTTTAGTACAAAACAAATGAAAATTGTTAAACATGACATAAAGTAAAGGCATAACTGTAGATATTTTTAATTAATGTGAATTAACTTGTTATAATTTCAGGTCTTAGTCAACACACAACTGTGACAACTTTAGGCTCAAGTAGTCTCGGTGGTGGAAGTGGAGGAGCAACATATTATCACGCAGACACTTCTCATGATCATCATGGTAGCCCAGCAAAATATCATGAGAATGGGCACGATACATTTTCGGATTTTGTAACACTTGTTTGTCAAGAAGCTCAAAGTACAGGAAGTCAGGTAAGCGGAGAATGTACAACAAACATAAACAGAAACCCTCCCCTCGTCTTTACTCTTCCCTTTGTATGAAAGTAGAATAACAACAAGAAAAGCCAGAAGAAAGTTTATTTGGTAATACTTCCGACTAATACCTCTTCGTCTGTTTGGCTTTTTCTTCCTACCTGTTTGTTTACAGAGTGGGAATGCTCGTGTGAGCAGTAAGCTGTCGGCTTATTACGGTAGCTCAATGCTTCCTCCGCCACCGCCTCCTACAGCTCCAATGGCAAGGCCGGTTACTATCATTCGATCAACGGAAATGGGTGGAAGCACAGGGCTAGGTGCGTCTCCTCCTGCGTCAAATACACCTCCTTTGAGTACGAGTGACTCTACAGGTGGGGCCAGAGAGGCGCGAGGTGGACAGCTCAGTCCGACATCTCAGGGGAATGATTCATCGTCCTCTTCCCGATCGTCCTTCTCGGTGTCAAGAGACTACTCTTTGAGTCATCTTCATTCGCAATCCTCGGGACAGGTTCACTACGTACAAACAACTTTTTTAAAATATATTTTTTATCTATTTTTTTTATCATTTTGCCGTCACTCCGTGACCACCAAAATGGTCTTCAATTCCATATCTTTTTGTTCTTTTTTCCTTTTGTACTTTTACCACTTTCTCCGGTTTTTCTGCTGACTTTCTATTTTTTATTGAAGAAAGAAAGAAAGAAGAAAAATCTGGGAAGTGTGAAAAGGGAAATCTTCTGTAAGTCATCTGTCTGTAACAGATTTCCCCTCTTTTTCTCACGTCTTCTTTTTTTGTTTTGTTCCTCTTTCTCTTTGTATAGTTCTTCAGTTATAGCAATATAAATCCAGTAAGTGGGATGAGTGGAGTTATCAGTCCTACAAATCTTAGCTTGTTCCCATCCGGCAGCGGAGCCTCTGGATCAGGAAGAAATCCTACTGCTAGATCCACTCCACTACCCCGGTGGAATACACCCTTTATCAATCTTGATGAAAATATTGACTACACAATGGTCTCTCCGTTGATGCCTGGTCCCAGTGAGCCCAATACAGCCACACTCATTGATGATGGTATGTGAACTCTGAATTTTGCCTCATTTTTAAAATGAATATCTCGATTGTATATTACATTATTGTTGTGAAATCAGTGAAAACTTATACTGCGCCATCCCTCTACTTATAATCCTGAATTGAAGTGTATAATTGTGACATAACATTTACTGAAATGTACCAACAAAACGTTTAGGAAATTTTTGACTTAATAAAAATTTAACTTCACAGGTGGTCATCGAAGCCAGGTCATTTAACAGGAGAAACCATAGTGCATAAAAAATATTGCTAATCTTCCCAAACGTACACAGGTGAAGTAGTCTTCGGTTAATTTTAAAGTTCCAGTTAATTGCTCATTTGGTAGTTTTTCGATTCTGCTTTTATTTGGTTGCTCTAAATTTACGTGTAAGTAAAAGTAATTCTGATTCAGCACTGTCTTTTAGAAAAACAACACAGCTCGTGTTGATGCTTATGGAAAATTGGAATGGGATATACATTGCACATAAGTTTGCATAAAGTAAAAGGGGATAAAATGCTTTGTCGGAAAAATTCGCGAGCAACAAAGGTGTAGTTTGTGGTTTATGGATTTTGTGGGTACTTTATATAGTTTCGGTGCTTTAAAAAAATTGAAATGCTTTTAAAAGTCTAGATTTAAGCATACTTTTAATTGAAGAAAACATGTTGTTACACACCTTATAGTTTAAAATTCATTTTGTTAATTATTTCCTTTTTAAAATTTCCATTACACATAAACACGTTAAACTAGATCGATAATTTTTTCTCTCGCTTAAACAGGGTATTTATTGTTTATTTAAAACTATGGTAATAATGGGAGTAGCTATGACGCTTTGAATAGTTTGCAGAAACATTTTTTTGTTATGTATGATGTATGATTTATTTTATATATTTTAAATTCAATTCCGAAGCTTTTGTTTCATTCAAGCAAACCTAATTTTCTTCTTTGGATATTTTTTGCAGAGAGGTACTTCAGCGTAGTCGTTCATGGAAGTGATGAGCTAGATGGGAGCGGAGCGAGTGGCGGTGGAGCAAGTGCAAGTCAACTGGGCGGACCAGGGACACACTCTGGAAGTGGTCCTAGCGCTTCACCACCCCTTCAGCCACAACCGCAGCACCAAACCTCAGCATCACCTCCAAGAATGACATCAACGCCAACCAGTGTGAATCATTCAAATGGTACTAATAATTCTAACGGCAATAACACTTCAAATGGCAGCAATTCTTCCGGCCAGAAATCATAGTGAAATGTTGTCACGCTACAAAACATAAAATGACAACAACAATGCAGTTTCTTACGTAGTCTTTATGTATGTAAAAAAGAAAACAAAAGTTTAACAGCAACTACTAAAACAACGCTCTTTACATGCGTTTCTACTATATATAGCGTATAGTATTTATAGCTAGATTTAAAAAAACAATTTTACAGGCACCTAAAGAAATAAGTAAATAATTAAGTAACTTAATAAAACATCAGAAGATTGTTATAAGTCAACTGTTTTATTACTAATTATTATTCGTAGAAAGGAATTCAAATGATGATAAAGTTTAAGACGTTTTGTTTCATTAAGTGAAAAAATCTTGTATTATATATAAAATCATGTAATGTTCCCTTTAAATTAGACACAGATTGTGAGTAAAACAAAAAATATCGCTCATGATATGATTATCAATGCATAACCGTAAGCAGTAATAAAATTATAGAGATTTGATTTATTGTACGTATTAATATTTAATCCACGTAAGAAGCACTCACCACCACCACCACAAGTACGTAATAATCATACGATGCAATAATAATAGTTAATGTGTCACTATTGAAATTAAAAATGTTTGTATTTGTATACTGTAAAAAAAATATTAAGGCACTGCAGTCACCCCAGAAAAAAAGTTTCTTCCAAAAACAAACTCCGTATCTACGAAACTGAAAATTGTTACTTACATTACATAAGGTAGATTTTTACATAAATTTTATTATATAATCTCTGTTACTATTTATTTCAAAACGGTTTTCGGCAATATGAACTTCTCTCACTTGCACATTTACAGAAAGGGACAGAGTTAATTACCAAAGGTGTATTTGCACAGAAACAATATTATATGTTGTTTGTGCTTGAGCAACGCGCAACGTTCCTTGAAGAAATTGAGAAACGAGACCTGGCATAATAATAAACCAAATTTTGTCTTATCACAAGTTCACAAGTCAAAGAACTGTCACAAATTATTTAAAATGTTTAAAGACAGAAGGCATAATTAGGAAGAAAAAAACGTGGTTGATTGCTTATCGGAGATTAAATTTAAATAGCAGAAGAATGGTGACATTGCAATTCAACCTCAAGACAAATATTACGTAGTAGTTCATACAGGTTGATGAGCTTTCAATTTATCACCAGAAAAGAAATGCTTGTTCTGTGAACTACACCTACCGGCCTATAATCCAAATATTTCTGAAGTACATTTATTACATGAAAAGAAAAAGACATTAAAATACTGTTAAGCTGCTGTTGAAGGATAAAGAACCGTTGAGCTGTTTATTCCAGATTTTTAGATAATTCAAATTGAAATTGAAATTCGGATTCAATGAAATCGGAAATCCACGACAATAAATCAAAAAGAAAATAAAAAACAAAATGCAATTGGAACATTTTTTGCAAGTTTATAAATCTGTTGAATTTATCACACACTTCGGTTCTACAAAGATCGTTTGCTCGCAAGATAGATCTCAAAATCGTGTCAGGTTCCCCAAATGCTTTTTATTATATGATATTGATGATAATACCGTCATATCCTGAAGACAGTTCTCACACTCATTTGAGTCAGAACCACATCAATCCATTTAATCCAATTAAGGCCAGTTTGCTACTTATTCAGTTTAACATTATAAAACTAGTAATTTATGTAGGAATATGATTGATTACATTAGGAATAATTTTAAGTTATATTAGGGTGTCATTCTCCTGTCCACTCTTCCGTACTAGTTGAAGCTAACATAACGTTATAATTTACAGAGAGAAAGCGGTGCTTCATTTTTGTTATACTTTAATTACAATTTGACTGTGACGTTTCAGCTTTAAAGAATTTTAAATTTTATTATATGGGTAGCTAAATTTCGTTTTGTGCTTTGTACTAAAACAGTCAGCTTTAAAAGATCAAATTATAATCAATTAAATTATAAAAAGCCAACTTTACCAATTCAAAATGATTGCTGTACAGGACTGGCAGTAGCTTATTGATTAAAATCGGAAGTATTCACTTTTTAAGTTAAGTACATACTTACCTAGTGAGGCTACTCTAATAATTGTCCCTTACTGAAAATATTAGAATGCTTAATCTGTTGTAGGCGATTTACTTAATAAAACATGTAAATACAATTAATGCGAATTCAAGTATTGAAATTATTGCTGAGAACATTTTCATTTTAAAAACAGTGTTTGGCATGTTAACTTTAATAAACAAAAGTAAGCGAAAAATTACTTTGCTTTACCCCAGTGAAGGAAGTTTATTAATTATACATAATAACCAAGTTATGTTTGAATTGATACTGGTATTGTTTTTTGTAGATAATATTTAATATTAAAGCGCATTAATCCCTCAAGAGTAAAAGGAAGAGAAACCATATGTGATAGATTCTAGTTTTAATAAGTATTGTTTATGTAAATAGATTTTTTGTTATTTGAATTTCAATCAAAAACGTTTGTATTTATATAATTTATCCATTAAAAATTTGGAGAAAGCAGAAAATATTACATGATCGGATGTGTGTGCGGGGTGGGTTAGCGGTTAACAGGAAATTATTTACCCCGTCACCAGTCGCACACCGCCGTTTACAAGCGTCTACTCTTATGCATCAGGTATAAAATGTAAAATCTTTTCGAGTTCTGCCTTGTCAACACTAAACATTACGTTAAAGAATGTAATTTAATTAGTTTGAGTATACATAATTGTAAGCAATAATGAGCAATGGCAATATTACTTCTTACAAAACCATCTACTTTAAAGACATGGTGCATAGAAGTATATTACTACTTAAACTAAAAGTAAAACTATCATATATACAGGATTAAGTACAATCATAATTATTGTATTAAGATAATAATTGCAGATTGAAATTGTACACAAAAGAAACAGCAGTAATTCAATAATAATTATAATAATAATAATGACTTTATCACGCAGTTTTGAGCACATTATACCTACTTAAGTATTTTTGATAAAAATTTTATAGAAGTAATAGCAGCTACATACTTGAAACAAACTGAAATGCAGATGAATGAAACCTGTAATGATAACGAAATAATAATCACTGAGGAGGATAAAATAAAAAGTCAAATCCGTTTCCTATTTCTCAAGAGAAATAAATAATTAGAGAAGTTGGATTAGAGATTTTAAAAAGAGAGAAAAAAGTCAAATAATATGCAATGAATTTGAAAGCTGGTTTTTATTACGTACTCATTTTAGCCAGTTATTATCCCAGGTTAAACAAAAAAGGGAGACAACAGATAATATATCACAGAAGATTTCGTATTGATTTATCGATCGATTGAAGTAAACTTCTTCAGATCTATATACAAACTTTAGAAAAGACTTTGTAAACATTAATAATGAAAATATTTTTTCACAATTCGTTGTTTTGGTGCGATTAACAAAAGCTTGCAGCAACTTGCACTCTGCACTGGTCACTGTTAATATGGAATACATAAAAACGTTAATTATGTATGTTTTTCCGAACCCAAACTCGATGAGAGATGAATGATCATTGTCGGAAGAATATACTAAATTAATTACTATGTCAATTCTGAATAAATTTTTTACAGTAGTATTGAAATGAAATGACATCTAGTTTAAATATTGTT
>JAHZNJ010003115.1:0-13547 GCA_027744475.1 Lepidocyrtus cf. sotoi NNG-2020 | reverse complement strand
TATGTTTAGGTTTAAACTGTAAGTAAATATATATGTTTGATTGAATTGTGTTAGCTAACAAGGTAATTAAATTCTACTCTACATTATTAATTATTGTGTATGCATATTATAGATAAATGGTAGCAGTAAGAATAGTTTCTTGTTCAAATTAAAAAGTTTTAATTGTAACCTTTATTATGTTGTCACAAAGCAAAAACATATCATTATATAATTCCCTGCTTGCAAATGCAAATGCAAGAGTTTTTAGCAAATCTTTTATGTCAACAACAACAACAACAGGTTTAACACTTTTTGTTCTTTCAAACGTTTAATTAACTCTTTATGTGAAGTAGAAGTGTGTTTCTTGAACTGTCGAAGTCGAAGTATAAGGCATAATAAGTGTTGTGTAAGTAATAAACAATCAGATAAATCAGATATCAGAGTTATAGTAATTATAATAATTACTTCGTATTGTGTAATATTTAAATGATTGACGTAAAAATTCAATATTTGGTTGTAAGTGTATATATTTAAAGGAAAACTGTCTGAATCTAGTTGAATGTATGTAGGTATAATATTTTGATGATGATTATGTTGCTCTGTAAAAACATAAATGAAATGAATAAAAAAAAGTAGGAAAAATTTACAGCGTGATGTGATTTAGCATCTTTTAGCAGTCAAAGTTCACGTGAATTTCTGTTTCCGACACTTCAAAATTTTAGATACATAGATTGCCGTACTACATAATACGAAGAGAAAGCTGTATTTCTTTATAATCTACTTTTCACGATGAAAAGCAAGCCTTGCTGCTTTTGCTTCTCAGCAGCGGTTTATTCTGATACTTCAGATTTAGACCATCCAACTTCTTAGAGATTGGGAATATAGTTGATTCCGAGTCTGAAGAAGTGTCCTCCCATGGTGACCAATCTGTCAGGTTTCCTCTGAGGAGAGCCGCTCTTCTTCTCCGGACTTGTCGGCGTCTCTGCTTGCTGCTGCTGCTTCTATTGCCGTTGTCAGTTCCAGGCTCCGCCATAGCTTTATAACTGCCAGCTACTACTTTACCACTGTTAGTCCAGCCCTTCCAGCCCCGATCATTTGCTCTAGCTCTACCATTCCCATCCAAACCCTTCCTTAGTAATAGATTAAAGTCTATAATTGTCAGACATGGGGCGTCCGTATCTGTGTCAGAGTTGTAGTGAGTGTGAACAGCCTTATTATTGTTCTGAGATTGATGATTGTCTTTGTTGGAAGTTCTGCCAGTGGCAGAAGCAGCGGCAGCAACACTAACGATCCCACCACCTCCAATTTTTCTTCCGGTTGTGGACCTTGTCAACCTCGTTCTTGTCCTATCTCTATGCTTCCTCTGGTGGTGAGGACGGTAGCCATCCACCCCTTTCCAAGAAGAGTCGACGAAAGACGACTCGTGTAATTTGCTGAAGTCGAATGTTGTAAAGGCATGTTTGGGAGCGGCAGCACCGCCACCACCACCCTGTAATTGACGCGTTGACGATGATTTTAAAGTATTTTCCTTCCTTCTTGGACTTCCTGGTGGACTTGGAGAACTATCAGGGTTGTTTTTCATTGAAACGGCAGACTTTGACAACATCGCCCGCATATTTAACCTACCACGGGTTGACCTCCTTTGGAGAACTGGCCTCTTTCCCGGCTCCGCTGAAGTGAACTTAACTGCCTTCTCCCCACCGCAGTCGTTATCAGAGCTGGAAGAGCCGCTGGAATCCGTGTCATGCTCTGCCGTAAGCTGATTCATTTTCACGATAGTTCTCTCCGGGGTAGCGTCTTTACTCATAGAGCTGGTAGGCGTCTGCTGCTCACTCTGAGCACCGTTGTTGTTGTTAGAAACTGCAGTTTTTTGTGCGGGGGAAGATGCTTTCTCTCCTCTCTCTCTGGATTTTGGTCGGGAGCGACTCCTAGATCTAGATTTTCGACGTATCGTTGGTCTTTTCTTCTCTGGCTCTTGGTGGTTTTGATTCCCGCCGGAAGAAGGAGGCGCTGCTGCCGTAACTGGAATCACTCCCGTGACACGAAAGTACTCGAAGAAAGTTCGCACTATGTTCCTTCCCAGTCTGAAATCTGCATACAAAATACAACAACACATTATTACAAAACGAAGAGTTGAAATTAATTAATAATTGATGATGAAGTTGATGTGATGATGAGCAAAAGAGGAGGAGATGGAGGTGGAGAAATATGTCATGCAAGTAGCACTTCCTCTAATTTAATTATTAAATACTTACAACCGTCCTCGTTATACGATATCACGGCATTCGTTGTTGGTTGGTTGTAGCCAAAAAAGGATACCTCCATTGTGTACACATTCACTGTATTTTTTAAAATGTCACACAAATGCCTGCAAAAATATGATACAGTAATAGAAATTTTTATCGAATTATTATAAGTAACCCATAAAAAGTTGCAAAATATTTTTTTTAACAAATTGTTTTATACCGTCGTGCAGTCCCAGCCTTCACAGGATCTCTGTTATACATCGTATGACTTGGATTGTAATCTTCGGCGTTGTGTGCCAACAGCTTCGGGAATAAAATGTGGCGCTCAAAACGGTAAACATCGTCGTAAGCATTTCCATGGATGAATGCACCCATCAGGCTCGTATGCGCGTGGAGATCTAACACTAAATCCAATTCTAAGTTCTGAAAAAATTAATTTTAAAAGCAATCAATTTTCAATCAATTTGCCCCGTCAGCATCAGCATAATAATAATTATAATTAAAAACGTATTAATAATTTATTCCTTTTGCATTACTTACTTTACTGCAATCCAATTCCACAAGATAATTCTTCAAAGCACTTAAAGTTGGATGGGCCCAGGGGGAGATTTGATTCCACTGACGGTTCAGATCATAACCCATCAACGAACATCTAAAATTTCCCAGGTAGACTCCGTCTGGATTAATCATCGGAATGATTTTGATTATGAGATGCTCTCTTAGTGTAGACGCGATGGAATGATTACTGATCATAAAATCCATGATTCCTTAATTGAAAAAAAAACAAATTTCGATTTCATATTCAATTTGCTTCTAGTAGAACTAACTTAAAATCAAGAAGAAGTTTAGGTATTGCTATGTATTTTTTTCTTCGAAGAATTAACTTCCAATCCAATCCAATCATACCTTGAGCAACGTAAGATGAAGGTGACTCTCCAGCATGACAGCGAGCAAGAATTACCACAACCTTTGATCTTTTCCCAACAAGAAGAGAAGGATTCCCGATCGTAATCACTTCCAGTTTCCGGTTTTGCTTCAGGCGCAAGAAAAAAAATAAAAAAGAAGGAAGATAGATGCTTTATCATTTTTCATCATCATTATCAGAAAAGATAACTTCATTTCTATTTATATAATCATAAGGGGAAAAAAGAACGTACTAATGTATATCCGATAATTTCTCTCCGGAAGTAGGGAAATTCTCGTTGTTCGATGAGATCTAAATGTGCCTGGCATCTAGCATAAGAGTAAGGAAAGCTAAAGGCAAACTGGTAGACATCCTCTTCCCTGTCGAAAGCGAAGGCAAACGACAAAATGTAGTGGTTCCGATGTTCTGGCGATTTATGGTAATAAACGTATTTTCCTGGAAGGCGCTGCCTAAATATTAACACAAAGTAATTAATTAATTAATTACCTACTGCTTACTACAAATACTACATACATCGACAAATGCAATTTCATTGTTTCCATATAGATAATAATTGGTTTAATAAAGCTACGCGTAGTGGAACGTATGTAGGTAATTATTGTTATTATTGAATTGCTAATTGCTATTAACCATCTGGGTCGACTCGTGGTTTTCACTAGCGGAGTCATTCCATCCCTAAACAAGGTTTTTATCTTGCATAAGTTTACCAGGTTGAATATGACGCGCTGGAAAAATAAACGAAGAAATTGCGTTTGAGTTTGTGGTGTGTGGTGATTCAAAAAATATTATTGTGATGCGATGATGTTGAAAACTTGATTAATTTTGAGGATAATCAAATAATGGGATAAAACACTCGACTCGACTCACTTGATCCTGACGCACATTGTCAACTACGAAATTAAACCACAAACGGAACCTCGGATTGCATGTGTCTGGTCGGATGAACAAATCATATTCATACTCAGAGATGAAGTCGACCCTTCCCAAATTTCCTGATCGAAATAATAATATTAATTATGCAAAACAATAAAATCCGGTTAAATAATTGAAAAGCTGAAAAGTCATGCATAAATATCTGTATATTATATTTTAAATTGTATTAGTTAAGAGTACTTCATAGTTATTGTCACTTTTTTTTCTCTCTCATATTATTTTTTTGTTAGAAAAGTTTATATAAGTTATTCATAGCACCATGCATCATGCACACAGAGAGAAAGAAAATTAAAAAAGGGAAAAAAGAATAGGAGAACAAACCAATCACAAATACACAAGTTTTTGATCTCTGACTGGAAGTAAAGATGAGAGAAAATTTTCCTATCTCTCTCATTTTTACGCAGCTAATTAATGAATTTCAACTATGTTAGATGAATATAATAAATGAGCAAAATTTCCAGCTCTATTCTATTCCCAACAAAAAGCTATTTTCTATGCCTAAACAAGTTCTATTTATTAATCATCACCTTGTCTTCTAACTTCAATTCGAGCTGGGTGATCTAGTGGATCCCACGGTTCCATATCCATTATGTTTTTTGTTTAATTTTTATACCGGAAAACTTTTACACTTTTTTAGTAAATAATTTGGTAATTATATTTTGTTTTTTTTGGCGCATTTTCTTTTGATTTCAAAAATGGCTATTATATATTTATTTACGAGCACATTCGTACTTCTTTCTATTGACTTATTAAATCTAAATCAAAAGAAAACACACCCAAAACGCAGCAGCAGCACAGCACAGCCTAACAAATTACAATCGGAGCATAATAACATAAGTATTTTAGAAAAGTAAAGGGAAGAGAGAAAAGTCAGAGAAAGAGAGAGAGAGAGAGAGAGAAAGTTTATTCAATGAAATCACTCCAATTTCTTTGCAGGTACAGTCAACCGTACAGAAGTACACATTTTTCAGTAGAAGGAAACGATAATGGAACAAAGTCCTCTCGTGAATCATCATGGAGAAGAGAGAAAGGCGTGAGCGTGATGTATGTATGGTAGCAGTCGTTATTTATAATAACGTTTTTGTGTTGTTCTTGTTTTATGGAAGGCTTCCAAGGAAGGCAGTAGCAGTAGTAGTGGCGGTGACTGGCTATGCATTATTATTATGCGTCAAACAAAGAATTCTATGAGTGAGGCTTGGTTTAAGTACCTATAGGGATCTTTTCATGTGAATTTCATGATGTACTTCACAACAACAATGATAAATTTTTAATGAATTTAATGGAATAAAATTAGTTATGACTGATAATTAGCAATTTGCAAGTATAATTATCAGAAGGGTACGTTTGCTTTATATCCTTAAATTGTGAATGGATTCAGATTCATTATAAATTTTTTAAAATATGACTGCACGAGGAGATAATTTTAAAAAATTACGTTAAATGTGAATGAGTTATTTAGTTTTGCCATAGTTCAATGCAATTCTACAACCTTGGGTCAAAGTAAGATTCAAATAGAAACAAAATTGTTTCTAATCTGGTTATGTAAGTGACTTAATAATATTTTCCCAACTAAGCGAACAACAGCGTTCAAATACTTACTTATGACTATGCTCAAAGATAATATGTTCCATTCTTTGTTTGTATGTTACACTCTACGAGTAGAGTATTTTAGGCATGTCGAAAATTTTTGGACCTGGCATTTTGTATCGTAGAAATGGCTAGCTCCGCTAGTCCTACAATGCACTTTTCGTATTATACAAGCAATAAATTGCTTCTCTCTTTTCGCCAACCTATCCTGATAGATCACTTATTTTTTAATTACTTCCTTATTTTTATTTCTAATTCAATACTGAATACTCTTCGAGTAAATTTGAAGGGTATTTACTACCATTTATTTGACTTTGCTCGTATCCAATATTTTTCATGGTGTCTACCAGAATTGAAATTAAATTTCATAATAGAATTGCAGTTTTTCGTGGTCCGTCCGTACACACCAAACAAACGCTACCAAACACCAAATGAAGTAAACAAATTACCAACGAGTGAAGTGAATCTTGTAAATTAAAAAGTAAACACACATTTGAACTATACGTTAACTTTTCAAAATAATATCAAACTTAAGCCATATGTGGTTGAATATTTGTTAACAAACACAAAATTGCTATTAAATATCCTCAAAGCTGCAAAGAATTTAAAACTTTGCGCAATCAACATGAAAGAAAGTGAACGCATTTTTCTTTTTTATGTGGTTTACTTCATCTTCCCATAATTCCGTAATATGTACACACCCTTTTGTTTTAAAACTTTATAGATAGTAACGAAATAAAATAATTTCTGTAAGTTACCTGACATTACAAGTCCAATTCGTTATCCATCGCTTTGGATAACTCAAAGCTTCCAAAATATTTCCCTTCACATTTTTTACCAAAACACTTTCAAAACTTTTAAGCCACTTCCCATGTCTTTAGGCTTATTTAAATTATCTTGCGATATCATTGTTATGGAAACAAAAAGTACAGAAACACTGCTGCAATCGTCAATTTGGTTTTATAATTTCTGTTAAACCCGAAGAAAAAATATTGCAGAACTTGAATAATAATGATGACGATGGTGCTAAGCTCAAACAGGAAATGAAACGGAAATATTTCTTGGTAAAAACTGAAAATAAAAAAGCTTCTGTTTTTTTACTTTTTGTTGCGCACAGGTGTCTTCCCCACAAACGTTACCTGAGGAAAGAAACTGAAATATGTTTTTGTAAGTCTTGTTCTGTGTTGATGCATGAATACGCGATTTAGAATCCTGTCACCATGTTATTATTAACAGTGTGAAATCGCCACCATTATCAAACTATTTATTAGCCTCACATCAGCTTCAGCTCATAGCTTATAGCTATGAAGTCAAATGATGGCAGGGAGACACGCGCTTTCTCTATCTTTCCATTTCCTCTTTCTTCTCTCGGGGAAGAAAAAAACGACTACATGTTAATAATAATAATAATAATACACATACATACATAGATAAAAACCGAAACAACAGCCTGTAGATTGGATCTCTAATATCTCAAATGGAATTACTAAACATTCATGACATTATTATCTATTCATGACGACGGCATAGTATTAGAAAGCGCATATTATTAACTATGCTATGATATGATATTTATATTATACCTATGTGCACATTTGATGATTGTTATTAGCTTAGCCCTGGATCGTAAAACTATAATGATGAATGATGGAATTCGAACTTGGTATAAGTTTCCCCGGTTTTTCTCTCTCTGATATGATATTTTTGTAATACCGCTGCTGCTGCCGCTGCTCCAAAACTCATTTCTCATTTTTAGCAAATTTTATTTTTATATTTTTGTTCTGCCGCCGCCGCCACTGCTGCTGATAGAATCACGCTAGGAATTTCAGGAGGAAGGCGCTCATCCTTTGTAATAATCTCGTAAATTGGTATTTTTGGCCATTTTCCTGCCCCGGTTGGTAGGTGAAAGTTTTATTATCCATTTTTGCTGTTTTTTGTTCATAATATATATATTTTGGCGAATGAGGAGTGAGTTCACAGTTTTTTTTGCGTGTCGACTGATGAAGAAGACGACGACGAAGAAGACAAAGATTGTCCCGTTTCACGTTTCCCTGTTATTTTGCATTTATTATTTTTCCTTTCAGCAAAAACAAAATTCCTACATTGTTTGCCCCTCTTCTTCTCATCGTAAGCAACGAAATACATATGAATATTATTATGAATGTATGAATGTATGAATAATGCCAATCAAATCAGGAGAAAATCAGCAGGATTATAGAATTTAAGGCTTACAGTGATAGTGTGGTAGTGGAGAGGCCGAGGCCAGGCCACCAACTTTCCCTTTGAAATATCAGAGAGAAGTGTTCTGAAGAAATGAAATAATTTTTTTCGCAAAGCTGTCGGCACAACAGCAGCAACAGCACATTAATTTATTCCAGCAGCGGAGTCTGTCAGCTATAGCGTAACAAAAGTGAGAAGAGGCAAATATTTAATAGCCTGATTCTCTTCTGCTGACTCCTTCTTCTTTTATTGTAGCCCTACTTGATGTCGTCGTAAAAAAACTTTTTTTATTATTTAATCAATTTCGTTTTACTCTTTCATTGTAATATAGAATATTATGTACATTCCTACAAACATTAATTTATCTATTTAATGCAAATCTAAAAACGAAGACCATAAAATAACAAAATAAGTTGCGAATGTTTCAATTTCAATTCAATCCATTATTTTTGTAGAATAGAATGTAACTTTTAATTATATGCATTGAAATTGATACACAAGAAATTTTACAAACATTTTACTAAAAAATGTATTTTAAATAAAATAAAAGCTCAACGCTGATAGAATTTTATTTTGTTCCTGTTTCATGCAACCAAATTTTGTAACACTTGTAACATTCTTTCTTCCATGCAGTCATTTTCTTTCTCCCGTTTACGTAATCGTTATGCATAGTAGATACAGTACAAGTGTGCAGGGATTCAATTCAGAAGCTAAATTTTTTTTGCTTATTCATATCATCCAAATAGAGCTCTTCAACATTTCTCCATTATATTATTACTTGAAAATGCTAAAAGAGAAAACTTTCATTTTATCCCGGCTAACAACATGTAGCTCTTGAAAAGTCTTGGAAGGAAGCTCTTACATGTTCCCCTCTTATGTTTGTTTAGTTGACTACCACTTTCGACCTTCTTTTTATTATTATTTTTCTTCTTCTCCTTCTTCTTCTAGAAAGATCTCATTTTGCTTCATTGCTGTTTAAACAACACACACAAAGCCTTAATTTAATCTTACGTATAGCAGCTGCACCGCTACCCTGCAAATAGCATCTTATTAAAATTTAGCGTTTTAAATTTCTTTAAAGGTAAGGACGGTCTTAAAATTTATACTAGAGGTAGTCCCAAGTCCCAACAGGCTCCAATCTTCGGTTCTTATAACACATCAGCAGCACAGCGCAGTTATTATTATTATTCCTTCCTTATAAAAATGTTTCTTGCTTGAAGAATAAAAGTAGAGAAGAAAGGAGAGAGAGAGAGGACAGACAAAATGAGGAAGGAGTAAAAGACGGAAAAGTAGCAGTATTGCAGTGGCAGTATTGGAGTGAGTGAGTGCCTCCATCCCATTATAAGATATCCTCTGCTCAGTGAAGGGAAAATGAGTAGAGTAGAAGGAAATTCGAATGGGAGTCACTAGTCGTTCGTTCGTTCACCATCATCACCACTACCACCGTCCTCTGAGTTTTCTCGTTACTGCGCCTATTTGAGCAGAAGAAGATGAAGGGAATAGTAGTACATACTACGAAACTAAACTACGACAAGAAAGAAAAAGAAAGAATAAATGGAATTAAATTCCCTTTAGATGAGACTCGAAGAGTTTTCAAATCGATTAATCACGATAAAACCCCACCAAACCACAAAAAAACTTGCTATGGCTAGCATATGCGTCTAGCGTAGGCGTCTGATTGTCGTTACCCCACTCTCCCTTGCACGCAAATCCAAATGGGCTACTATGTGATACAAGTGGGGTCGCCTAATTCTGACTGACGCATTTGCGTCAGCTGATCCTCCCATCAACACAAATACAAACGGGCTAACTTATGCTTCTACCGGAGGCAGTAGAATGTTGTGACAGCGTATGCTGCTGGCGGCGTAGCCTAATTCTCACTGACGCATTTGCGTCAGCTGATCCTCCCATCAACACACAAACAAATGGGCTACGTTATGCTTCTAGCGGGGTCAGCAGAATGTTGTGACAGGACATGCTGCGAGCGGCGTAGCCTAATTCTGAATTTTTCCAGAAGTAAACTTAGCATAGGCGGTATGAGAAAAATATAACATGGTCGGAGTAATGCGATAGAGAAAACCGGAAGCTAGCGTCAGTCATTCTCATTTTGAAATTTTTTGCCCAGTCTACAGTCAGTCCGGTTTGATGATGCCACTAGAAGGCTCTTCGAGTCTAATAAAGTGGTTATGTATTTCTCCAGCAGCAACACCGCCATCACCACCACCACATTGTGTTTCTCCAGTGTAGTACATACAAGGTCTGTTGTGTTGCTGAAGAAAAGAAAGCTTCTTCTACTATGTAATGTTTAGTAATACGTTGAAATTGTAAGGATGAATGGAGGATATGATGATGATGATGGTGATGGAGCGGCATGGTGGTGGTGGAGTGGAGAGACTGCTGGATATTTTATATAGCTTTGCCTTTCCCTGTCCTACTACCCGGAATGTTTGTTGACGAAGCAACTTTAGGGAATGGAGGATGTCATGTATGGAAGTACTAGGGAGCTACGCTGTTGCATTGACTCGCTCTCTCTCTCTGTCTTTTTTACATCTTTCTCTAGAATACATTGTGTGAATGGATAAACGTCTACCTATCCGTGTGTAAAGGACGAAGTGAAAGGCAAAACATAATTTTCCTTCTTTTTTGGAGAAATTGCTGCTTCTGCTGCTCTGCCGTTCTGCTTAATCATGTACTTACTTACTTCCAACTTCCAAGCTCCAACAGAGAAAGAAGCATAGGAGGAGCAAGAGAATAATAATACCGTACGTAATGGAGAAGGTGGTTATGTTCGTTCACGTAGTAGTTGTAGTAGTTTTGTATGCTGCTGGAAGTTTACGACTTCCAAAATTTGTAGCAATCATTTAGTTCCTGCACATCCAGCTCGTCAGTTGTGTTCTCTTATCCGTTTGTAGAGGTTCGTCGTCACTCGGTATCCTTTCGTTGCTATTGTCTTTTTCTCCTTATTTTCATAAGTTATCCCAGATTCGTTTGTTGGCAATTGTCGTCATCATCATAATATTCATCGTAAAATATAAGTTGACTCTTATAAAATCTAAGCTGACTAACGGGTCATCTTCTTCTTCATCATCATCAGCAGCAGCAGATCTCTAGAATATAAATCTTCTTCAGTCATCTTTAAATAGATTCTTCTTCAAATTATCGTTTCATAGGAGGCTTGTAAGGTAAGCCAGAACTTCTCTCTCTATACTCCGCTTTCTTACAAATACTACCGCCGATCAAATATTTCTTGTCATCATATCGGCATGAAATGAAATGAATGCTTTTTGCGGTTAATTCCATCACTCATACTCATACTGTCGTAGTGTATGTCTAAAACGTAAGACCGAAAACTACTTTGTCATGAAACTATTAATTTAATTGTCAATCAATCATACACTAAACCTTCCATTCATTAATATGAATTGTTTAAAATAAAATAATAAAATAGTTCAAACAGTGCTTTTAATTAACATTTGAACACGTATCACATTTAAGTGAAAGTTGGACTTTAAAATTGTGCAGCATATTTAAATAAAAACGTGACTTAAATTACAATTAATTAAATAGGTTTATTCCTTCAGCTATATTTTTGACACCGGCTCTAAAAATAAAAAGGGGTTGCTTAAATATTTTATCTTAAAACATTAATTCACGGTACACTTTCACACCGGCATCATTATTTCTGGAAAATCAATCCGTTAGACTTTTTTTCAAACAAAAAATATTTTCATTAGCTTACAACTCAACTACAAATTACGTGTCGGCTTTATAATGTCATACTTTACTTCACAACATTTTACACTTCAACGATAATGACTTTATAGTATTTTACTTCCTTTTTCTTCAGAATTACATACGTGCGTAGCTGTAGTAGTAATAACTACATTAGTTAAATTGAATTTGCTGAAATGTAATAATGTATAACTGGAAAATGTCTAACCAAGACAAAAATCTGCGAAAGAAGGAAAATTCTAGAGTGAGCCTATTCTAGTTTGACTATAACAAATACTTCAGCAATAGAATAGCGGCTTGGCTTACTAAATACCAAAAAGTTCTTCTTTTATTACCATCATCATCGTGATAGTGATGATGATAAAACAGCGCAGCGCGTAATATGAAAGCGAAACGAGAGTATGACGGTGCACAACTCAACTCAATTTTTTTCGACGACGGCGACGACCACGACGGGTATGTATGTATGACGCTGACATGGAAGTGTCAAGTATCATGATGGAGAAAAAATTCCAATCAGGAATTTTGGATGATACAACTACCACTCTTCTTACCCCTTCTTACTCATAAAAGGAAGGTTTAGTTCTAAAAACTTACTTCACATTGCATCACATCACATCTTATTTTCAAAGCATTTTTCCCTTTCTCTTTCATTCACTCACTTAGTTTTTGCCTTTAACTTTAGCTTTTAGCGCTCCTCCGTTTGTTTGTGAGACTCTTCTTGTGTGTGACGAAGCGCGATGCTGCTGACGATCGACGAAGATAAGATGCTTCCTCTAACTTAATTTTTTTCTTTTGCTTTCTCCTCAAAAGGATTTTTTCAAAGGGGGAGCAAGAGCAAAAGAAGAAAGAAAAAGTCATGGAAAGCATCTTTAAACATCTACCTGTTTCATTTCATATTAAAATACGCTGCTGCTGCTGATGTATAACTATTCCTATGACTAATGCTAGCATGCATCCACTGGAGAAAAAGTTTTCTCTGCAGAGCGAAAAAAAGAGAAAGAGAAGCAGCGAGCTCGGAGCGAAGTAAGGAAATAGAAATACATTCATTGTTTATTGCATAGTATAAGTAAGTATATAAATTTATACGAAAAACTTCACGTATTATTATTATGTTGAAGGAAAGAAAGGAAGGAACGCTACTGTGATGTGATGTATGTATGAAGTATAAAGGAAGCTGTAATAATTTCAAGCTTTAAGCTTTCTACTTACTCCTCCTCACCCACACAAAAAGAGGCAGCAGTCGCATATAATATTCAAGCAAGCATAACAAAAGCCCCATTCTTCTCTCCAGAGTGAGTGGCTGTAGTACAACAGTAGCAGCACCAACCAACATACATACTCCAGCAGTAGCAGCTCCTTAAGAATCCGTCTTCACTTCTCAAGTGTTATTCATGTAACAATTTTACTGGATTTGTTTTGTTCATCCCTAACCTTTTTCCTTTTGTCATTCTTAAATTTCGTTTGGTTTGGTTTGGTATACTGGAATGGATTGGATGTTGATGTTATTGCAGCAGCAGCAGCAGTAGTAGCAACATTGTCAATGTTGCTGTGGCATTACAATGCTTTCCCAAAATTCACGGATAATACATCAACTCTAAACTCTTACGTAAAATATTATGCTTATCATACTTTTGTACTGCTATACAAGAAACTTCTTATTCCAATAATCAGCGATCATGATAAACGCTAGTATATGAGCTAACGACTGACTACCTTACCGTAAAGACAGACAAACATTAAACGAACGGATGTACTGCTAGGGGGAACATTGCTTCGCCATTTAGCCATGATTTTTAAATTTCGCGGACAGAAATATCACATTAACAGGAATAGGGACTTTTCCGTCGTCCGTTATTTTAGTACAGGACAGGACAGGACAAAAATCATGGCTAAATGGCGAAGCAATGTTTTCCCTAGCAGTA
>JAHZNJ010003114.1:0-12380 GCA_027744475.1 Lepidocyrtus cf. sotoi NNG-2020 | reverse complement strand
ATCACCAAAGATTATGCATGGTTTTTATACCTTCACATTTTACTTTAGCCTTTGTTCAAACTGCAGCTCATTTACGTGCAATAAATAATTATCCAGTCACCTCATATTATGTATATAATATTTTACACTGTATTGCTTTCGGTCGTTGTCGCATCTCATAATATAATAATATCGAATAATCCAATTTATTTTAAGTTCCATTACTTGTTTGTGAGTGAGTCACACACAAGTAGTGACGAAAATGGTAAGCTAAAAAAAGTGTTACACTTTACCGGTTAAGAGTGAAGATTGAAGACGTATAAATGTCCATTTTTCTTCTTTGGATTTATCATCATGTAACAAAAGAACTTTGCTTGTTGGACGTCAAAAAATTATCTCATTACTAGAATCTCTTATCCTTGAGAACGCTTGTAAGCCTTCTTTCACGTTAAATTCAGCTTTGAGTTCTGTCTTGTCTTCAAATATAATATAATATTAGGTAAGCTAAAAAGAACTATCATGCGATGCAATAAAATAAGGTAATTTTGTTTGATAAATGGGTGAGCCCTATTCGATGTTATAATTTTTGTTGGGAAATGGCAATAAATGCGAATTGGTACTGCAAATATTTTTTGTTGTTTCTACATTGATTGACTCCATTTCTGCGTACATGAAAATTACTAGTAGTATGTAAAAACACGTGACCTTTAACCAACCGATGTCTATTGTGTACAATTAAGTTTAGAAATAATATTATGCTGTGTGCTAAAATTTGTGTACGTAATGTAAACCACCATTTAATTAAAGCGACATGATTAATTTTACTTTTTGACGAGTTGACGCATGAAAGTGTATAATAATGAACTAAAGAGGAAAGATTCCGCCAATTTTTCTGCAAACGCGGAACAAAAGTACAACTCACTAAATAGTGAGTGAAACTAAAGTCACTAAATATTAGAAATAGTGCAACAATAGTTTCAAGGAAGAAATGTTTATATAAAATGCCTTTGTTAATTTACAAAATTAATGCAGATAAATGTTACGCTGATTCTCATAATATTGCATTAAGAACAGACTCCATAAACAGTAGATATTTGTTTGATTATATTATTGGTGTAATTTAAAATATATATTCTTTTAATTAGAAGACAATTTAACAATAAAAATGCAAAAAACCAATGTTTAATGAAAAACGATAGTGAACAGCGCAAACTATGCGTCAATAACAAAATATTTTATTTTATACTGCAGTTCATTCCGTTGAGTTAGGTGAAACAACGCCAACTTTATTTTCGTTTAATAATTTTGATTTACAATATTTAAATGCCATAAAACCGTATTAACTAATACTTAAAATTATTTAAATATATGCTAAAAAGTGATAGTTTGGAAGAAATAGGAACAACTTTTGGCAAAAAATAAAAATATTTTAATAGGTAGGTTGTCGATTTCATTGTTGGTGCTGCAGGTACCTATCGAGTACATCGATAATTTGTTGCGCTGCTTGAATTCTGGTGAGCCCTAATTTCCCGTTTTTCGGACTTTTGCATTGGCTAAGTAAATCGGGAAGAGTGGCTAATTGACCCGAACTTTGATTCGGGATGGAATGAAGAAGTCCTTTCGGAAAGTCATACGACAGTCCATCTGGGGCCAACAAACCCTGTCGACAAAAAACAGAAATATTAAAGCTAAAGGCTGACTTTACTAAATACATATATCGATTTCCTGTAACATATTAAAATCACTTACCGCACAGATCGCGTAATAGTTATGATCGTTTTGCGGTCTTTCACAAAGATCGTCTACGGAAAAGCCCAAACATTCCTTATCAGAGCGCCCTTTCCCATAATCACATGGCACGGATTCGGAAACTAAAAGCTTATCAGCATCTTCTGCTTTGCCTGAAACGGAATGAAACAATAAAGTAATTGCTTTAATTAAAACATAATTCCGAAAGCAACTTTTTTCTTGGTTTAAACTTGGCTAAACGTTAGTGAAGTTCACGTACTTGTTATAAGAACTTCCTTATCCACAACAATGACATTTTCTAAGTCTATAAGTTTCACAATGTTTTTATTATCAGTCACAGCAAAATTATCAGCTTGAGGATCAGTAATGTACAGAATAAACTTCGAAGGGTTTTCATAAAATAAGTTGGCCATTCTTAAAAGCTGCGAGGCCAGATAAGCGCGTAGCTCGAATGGAGAATTGACATAGGAAGACAATGGCTTTCCAACGTATTCCTCCACAACAATACGACCACAGGAACCAAAGAGTTTAGGAAATGGCCAGACTTGGGAATCGGAGAACGCTTCCAAAAGAATTGGCTCAGAGTTAATTAAAATTGTAGTTAAAACATTTGCCAAAATGGTATCCCCGTGTTGGCCCTTATTGAATTTTGAAGCACGATCAACAAAAAAGTCCATTTTTCTATGAGAAGGGCAAAGCAAAATGTCTGATCCATTCCCAATTTTTTCACCGTGTAAAATTGTTTCTCCGGGACGTAATGTAGAATGAAGAGAATACTGATCAATTAAATATCGGACGGAATCAGAAACGTCACAATCACTACCCTTCCCATGTCTCGTACAAATCGTGCTATCAAGTGCATCCAATTCATGGTCATGTGCAAGTTTTTTCAGAATCACCTAAAATACATAAACCAAAATCATTAAAATGTTTCAGTTCAGTCTGGTAACGTTTTTTGGTAAAAAATTATTAAGCGACTTACCTTTCTTTTCATTGCACCATCATCCCATTCTCCGTAAAATATATTCTTCTGATTTACGTACCGCGATACTTTGTACTTTGTCCAATCCACCAGCTTTATCTGTCCCGCTACAATTTGGGGACACATTTTAACTCCAAAACAAGCTGGACATTTTTCTCGATCTGTTAATTCTTCAAGGTCTAACGTCAAACCAAGTGGAGCGACAATACTGGGAGAGTGTTTTGAAATACCTCCACTCATAATCAGAAGCAAAACTAAAGCTGCTAATCCTATGAAAACTAAGAGAAGCCATCTCTGTCGAGTTTTCATGTCATAAGGCTGTCTGACTCCTGCCGGATGTCGGAAAAGGAGCGATGGGAATTTGTAGCAGCAGCAGCCGTTGTTACACGGATGTTTGTCAGCAGAGTTGATCTGAACGGATAAGTAGTTAGAACTACTACTGGTGGATTCTGTGAGCTCAAACATTAAACTGAATCGTTGTCATGAATGGATGTCAAGGAAAATCAGAAGAATGATAAAACAATCGGGTGATTATGTGCAGAGATGCTTTGATTGATTGATTTTATTATTCCAGAGTTTCCATTGCCAGAACTGCGACAAATGCTGATTTTGTTTGTGGTGCTGACACCTGCACAAATGCATAAATGCATAAATACATAAAAAAGATATACTTCAACGAGTAATTAACTAATCATCACATAAATTCTCCGACGAGGCAATAAAAGACAGTCGCACTTTTAAATTTTTTGTGCTGGTTGTTGACTACTAATGGCTACTAATCAAAGAATTAAAATCAAGGTGTAAGGATATTTCCCAAAAAATCTTATATTGGCTTTCTTACAGTATTTTTTAATTATACGACGATAATTTTTTTTAAAAAATAAACTTATGTTCAGAATAGTAACGGCTTAAAAAATGTGACAAATCCTAATTAACTCATTTTTAATTGGTTCAATCAGCAATATTTTATCGTAAAAATTCTCAACTTTCTTTGTTTTTACTTTGTAAATGAAGACTTACGTTTAAACGATCCATCGGTTTGGAAGTTTGGAAGTAAGAAAAAATTGTACTGCACAAGCCTTCATTATTGGCTCATATCAAACTGTATGAAATTGTTTACTGCATTTAATCTAAGCATATGTCAATCATTCAGTAGTGATTGATAGATGACCTCACTATTTAACTTTTATACAACCATTAATTTGTAATATGATTCGATTTTTATTCGATTGTAATATTAACATAATTTTATTTCCGACTTTATCTACGGCGGTAGGAACACATCGCATTAAAACTTTTGTTTAATTTTAATAATTTATCTTTCAGTAAGAGGGAGAACTAAAAAATAACGACGTATACAAACAGAAGAAAGAAATCGTTCATTCCATTAGCGCGCAATGAAATATATTTAACCATGGGTTTGATGCTTTGCTGACAAATCGAAAGAAAGAAAGTTATTGGTTTTAAATAACCTAAGCGTATGAATATTGACGACCTTGTAGGTAAATAATCTGAATGAACAAGTGAACAATTGCGCTGATTTTGTCTTCATGTGTTTTGGCTTTACGAAATAAAATTAATTGCATAGTAGTTATTTAAACTAGGTGACTAGAATTCGAGTCTATTGATCGAAGAACTATAGTATTTGTATTATATTGAAAAGACATTCCGAAAGTCATTTGACTGAATTATTTTGTACTGATTTAAAAACTCTCTCACGATCAGTGGGTTGCTGTCTTGACACACATGCACATTTAAATATTTTCTACTTTGCAGCAATCTTTGGTTTCGGAACTACTGCACTAGTTAATTAACGTTTGTTTCACTTCGTTTGTAAGCAAATCATTATTAGAAAAATACAAGTACAAACATATGATACATTAATATTAGGTAACAACGACATTTTAAAACTTCTTGTACGTATTTTTTATTCAGTAGTTACTTATTCATTACTTTTTTGACATAATATCTTCTGCAACCTTTGTACCCCCTGCAAGAGTCATGGAACTATGGAACAAAACTAACTGGAAGAGATGCAACTGCACACTGGAACATTTTACCAAGATGCAATTTGTTTGTTTTTTGTTTGTTTTATCTTACATCATACGCATTTCGTATATATTATGCATCAGTCCCAAAAATCCGAATCTTTTGTATGATTTTCCAAGATTTGTTTGGTTTGCAGCTGTTTTGTTCCATGTGTGTGTGTATCTTACGTAAGAAAACCTTTTCACTACATACAAAATGACGATCATAATATCATGAATGACTCATGGTCCATGGTCAAAAGAAAGGTGAATTTTATCTCTTGTCTTTGCTTTGAGTGAGAACAGCATAATGTTATTAATTATATATATACCTGTGCAAACGTTATTACGTCTTTACACCCGCGATAATGATGTGTGGTAAAATCTTCATTTTCATTATATAGCCTTATTTCAGAAAATTAATTTTAAATTGTAAATAAATTAACAGGTATTATTTATTAATGTTCTGCTTACATAAATACTTTCTGAATATGGGCAATTTAATCGGCAAAAATAATAATGAACGTGAATGGTTATTGGTTGTGGTGAGTGGGGATTTATGTAAGTTAAAATTGCAAAATTAGTACGCGTAAGTAAAATGTTCAATTATCCAATTGCATCTTTCAATCTTATTTGTACCCTTTTCCTCGACGGTAGCGTATATGCATATTGCCGTGAATATATAGTTCGTATCATCGTATTGATCGTATTTCATTACTGCAATATAGTGCTTTCATTACAATGGTCGCGCTGATTGATTGTTTTCCTCTTGTTTATCATAAAACGATGCATCATACGTATATAATAATACCAAATACATTAGAATTCTAGTTTTTTGCTCATTTTAATTTTTTATTTTACAATACCATGCCGTCTTTAATCAACATTGGATTTGTTTAATTTTTTTGCTGAGATTTGATTATCATATTTTTCAATATTTTATTTATGGAAATCGTACGTTATCTGAAATTTTAAAACTGTCATTAAGTAAAAAAACTATTCAATTTCAATTCGCTTCAATTTTATTTAAAAGCGTGTATTTTAATTCTATCTTTAATTCATGGTCTTCTAATCTAACTACCCGCCACATCTTAAAGTTACATCCCTATTCCCGCTGCTGCAGATTAAATAATTAAATAATAATAATGTGTGATTTAAAATCAAATTCTTTACTGTAACTGATTATTTGCTTTGCCAATGTATAAAAACTTTAATCTCTAAATTCATTAAAATTGTGTAGGCAAGCTTCAAACAAAGTAAAAACGAGCGAACATCACGTCGTGTCGTTCAATAGCAAAAATTTTGCATTTCAGACAGTCAAAACAAAATAGAAAGAATGCAAAAAATCAACTTATAGTAAATGGCAGCGAACAAAACGTACAAACAAATTAGCTACTCCTTGAGCACTGCGCTAAATGTCCTGGGCGAGCAGTGAAGCAATGGAAATTAATGGGTATATACAAAATAGCCGGTTGGCAAGAATGGTATTATGTATAGAGAAAAACGAACAAACAAACCGTAGTGGTAAACACAGGGCTTATCGCGCCGCCCGTTATGCTATGAATTCGTGTGCTAAAAACAAGCATCATCCTAATAGAGGCAGCCTTTCCTTTCTCTAAAACCTAAATACTAAATACAGTAACATTACATATACCTATACCGAAAATTGTGCCAATGCCAATACATAATATACTGAACTGACTGAAAGGAAGCAGCATAGCATTCACTCACTCGCATTCTTTCTTCCTTTTCGCTAAACCTAACCACAACCACACAACAAGTAACAACAACAAAATAGGCAAGAATCAAGAAGGAGCAAAAACGGAATCTAAGGAGGAGAGCTTCTCGTTCTTCATTTATGGTTTGGTAGTAGGGGAGTAGTGTATTTGTCGTTGTAATGCACTAAAAATGCAGATACCAATACTTCTTTAGTACGTGGGTAGACGCAGACAAACACACGGCTTGACTAGACACAAAATTTTACGGTATGTATTTAACCTGATACCTTGTTACCTACTTATGTATATTGTATGTTACTTTATATTACTCTATCTCGCCGTGCGTGCGTGCTAACTTCTATTCCAATGCATTTATCATTCATTCATCCACTGACTTCTTTTTTTGCAGAAAAACAACAATTATAAACTTTGATTTATATTGATTGATTGGACTGACTTCACTAGTTGACGTTCCTGCTGGTAAACATTTTAATTTTCAAAAATTCATTTCTGGTAAAATTAAAGTTTTCCAACAAAGTTATCCCGCATAGCATTGAAGTACATACATAAAATATCTACCTTCCTTTACAAATTACGCGTTTACAAACGCGGCTGATTCAAGAAGAACGAAGATCAGGGCTGATCTAAAGAGTATTTTGTAAAAACGCAGAAAAGTGATAATAATGATTAATTTAATCAAGTCGTCTTCTTAAGAAGACCTTATCTGTCTTTTAAAGATAACATTGGCTTTTATCAAATAAACGAGCAAGGAAGTTTGATTTAGTGTTTGTATTCCACACCAATCCAAATCCAACTACCCTTCACCCTTTGTTTCGATTTTCTGGAATATTTCTAAAAAAAACTAATAAAATTGCTTTTGCATTTCCCAAACCCAATGATTGGAGTTTTCGAAAAAAGTGAAAACGTTTTTAAACAATAAAAAATCATAGGACTCATGGAGACAGCGATTAATTAAATTTTATATTTCACATCCAACATCACTACCTCCTTCCCAACTCGAAAGAATCATGTGTATTAAATTTTTCTGCTTTTAGATTCAAGAATAAATAGTTTTCTCTGGTGAAAATAGTTCCGATATCCTCATTCATCAATATATCATCATCGGTATCGTGTCTTCATTGAGGGCAAGATAAGTAATCTTAGATTACTCTGAAGAAGTGTCTCTTACACTATACGGACTGACTCAAAATGTCTGATTCAAGACAAGTGTATTTCAAGAATAAAGGGAAGGATACGGACGTAAGTTAATATTGTTGAGAATAAAAATAATAGTAATTAAATATATGATTGATTTAAATTAAGTTAAAAACTGATTAATGTTTTAATGGCTCGTTATGTAAATAATCTTTCCATTTAGGAACTTCGTCGAAGGCGCACGGAAGTTACAGTAGAACTTAGGAAGAACAAGCGTAATGAAACATTACAAAAACGACGAAATGTGCCTCAATCTGATGTTACCGACGACGAAGCAGACAAGGTATATATATTGCTATAAACACATGGTTTAATCATTTTTACTTACTTCCAAGATAATTTGTCACTTCGATTGATTATCAGTAAGGCATAAGTACTGATGTAAGAATTTTGAGAATAATACTAATAATACCACCAAATCTGAAATATGAAATATCCAAAAACTTTTTTAGCCAATTCCGGGTACGGCAAACTTGCAGCAGCTAGTGACTCAGGCTACTTCCGAGGATCCTGCCATTCAGTATCAGGCAGTTACGGCTGTAAGAAAACTCCTTTCCTCAGATAGAAATCCTCCAATCAATCCGTTAATAAGCTGTGGAATACTTCCTATTCTTGTCAACTGTTTGCAAACCACAACCAAGTAAGTGATGGTGATGTGCTGTGCCAAAGTTGAAGTTGTACCAATTTATTGTTTTATTGTTTTTACATCGAAAAGACTTAAAATACATACCAGTTACCTGAAATAAAAAATGCTAACTTTTATTCTATAGTCCATCCCTTCAGTTTGAAGCTGCGTGGGCATTAACCAATATAGCGTCTGGCACATCCCTTCAGACCCAGGCAGTTGTTGCTGCTGGTGCTGTACCATTGTTCCTTGAACTCCTTAGCTCCCCTCATCAAAATGTTTGTGAGCAAGCTGTATGGGCTTTGGGTAAGTACTTCTGATCTTCGTTTGATATTTTTGCAAATTGCCAAAAATTAATAGAGTGCGAATACTGCGAATTATTTACTTATTTTCTATTCTGACTTGTTGAACCTAGTGTAAGAATGTCTCTAAAAGATTTAAAGCCTGATTTAAATATGTTTCTTTTTTAGTTTTAATTTGAGCTTAGACTTACAAGATTAATACGTTTTGTTAACCATTGGAAATGTTGGTTTGTTTGTATGACAGGTCCTTGTCGACGCCGTTTGGGCTATTAGCTACGTAACAGATGCAGGAAACGACATAATTCAAATGGTCGTGGAAAGTGGTGTAGTACCTAAGTTGGTTTCTCTTTTGTCCCACGATGATGATAAGGTAATAAATGGTTCTGATAATATTAATATTTAAGATGTTAATTCAGTCTTTTGACCAGTTAGATTGAGGAATATCAAAACATTAAATTAAACAAGATAATAGTTCATTCTCATTTTCTAAATAAATGTTAAAACAGGTGCAGGCAGCCGCTGTTCGAGCAGTTGGCAATATTGTAACTGGAACTGATGAGCAGACGCAGGCAGTCTTAAATTGTGATGCGTTAAAACATTTCCCTGTCCTTTTGTCCCATCCTAAACCAAAAATCTGCAAGGTAAACAATACAACTTAAACTGTACAATGTACAACATTAAATAAAAGTGTATTGCTTGCTAGCTAGAATACTGGAGTATGTCAAGAAATAATCGAATTTGAATTTACTTTGTAGGAAGCGGTATGGTTTTTGTCAAATGTTACGGCAGGAAATCATGCTCAAGTCCAGGCAGTAATTGACGCAAACCTTATCCCCTTAATTATCCATCATTTGGAGAAGGTAAAGTTTTATGCCATCATATTAATTACCAAAATTTACCCAGCTGGACGTAACGTATTTATATTATTAGTTATATAAGTAATTAATGTACTCACTTTAATTTTTATTTTATCAGGGCGAGTTTCAAACACAGAAAGAAGCAGCGTGGGCCGTCAGCAATATGATGATTAGTGGAAATAAGGAACAAGTAGCTTATTTGGTAAATGTTGGCGTGATCCCTCCGTTCTGTAATTTACTCAACTGCAAGGACGCTCAGGTAGGAAAGAGTCTATATAGTCTATATTTAAGTATTATTTATGGTTCGTTCAGTAAAGGACTTTATAAAATAAAAAAATTGTATGACGTATATTTTCTCGTGCTTAGGTTATTCAAATTGTATTGGACGGGATATACAACATACTGAAGATGTCTTCTGGAGATGAAACGGAGAAAGCCTGCAATATAATTGAAGAATGTGGAGGTCTTGATAAAATCGAGTCGTTGCAGAATCATGAGAATTTAGAAATCTACAGAATAGCGTTTGAAATTATCGAACACTATTTTTCAGACGATGTAAGTGTATATTTCTTTACCCTTCCATCTTCCAAAAGCTAAAAAGTTTCCCAGACACAAGTTATTAATAAAGCGTGTGTAATCAATGCATGTTTTTGTTTTACAGATTGATGAAGACGCTGACCTGGTTCCCGAAACCACCGACAACACCTTCCAGTTTGACGCTGGTAATCCAGCTATGCCTGGCGCCGGAGGATATAACTTTTAAAAAAATTTACTTAATTAATGTAAGATAAATAGATCAAACATACTGGTTAGGTAGATAGAATTATGTTTATCCATCCCAAAATTGTTATTGCTTCCGCTCGACATCATGAATCCCACATTCGTTATACCACTACTTCAGATATCAGCCTCAATTACCAACACCACATCAATGAACTACTTTGTACAAGAATCGTCTCAAAAATGTGTAATGAATTAAAACCACTTTTCTTAATTGTATCATTATTATAATAGTCCTATAATATGTCTTGTCAAAGAAGCAATTAAATAATAACCAACTGTCTAGATCTATTGACTTGACAGTTGGTTATTATTAATGATTTACTAATTGTGTAAAATTCAAAAATCTATCCCAAATTGTTTGTGAGGTCAAAAACTTTAAAGAAAAAAGAGTGATACTGATAATTCTGGTTCGTATCTGAATATGAAATTCAATTTTTAAAGCCACTTAAATGTGTCAAGATTCATGATTTTCGCACGTACGAAGCACACTGCTGCGACATAATATTGTTTTTTCGAGCTTTCATCATCGTAAGTAGCTCTCCAAACTATTGATTTTTAAACAAACCTCAAAATTATGTCATTTATAAATCTATTAATAATAATGTGGATATTTTATTCTCGCTTTTAAAACTAATCTCGATCAATTTATTACTTGCAATTAAGTTATTGTGTTTTCGTTTTGTAGTTCAGTTTATTTCAACAAACAAGGCTAATTTTACATGTAAGATTTATTTCCTCCTACTACTTCATACTTCATATATAAGAAATTGTTGACATGATAGAAGAAAGGAACGTGTTAAATAATAATCGTAATAATAATAAAATCGTTCTGCCTTTTGAATTATTAAGACATGATTACATAATTAATTATTGTTTATCATTTTAAATTCAAGTCCAAGAAAGAGAATATTATCGAATTTTTGAATGAAAGGAAACAAAAGAATCTTTCTGGTTTCGCACTATACTGCACAGTCTGTGCCATTAGTAGAACTACGAAACGTTTTTAGAGTATATTTGACGATTAGTTTGTCGCATGAGTTGAGTTTGTTGTACCATAATTTCTGTTTTATTGAAAGTAAGTTACTAAGAAGGCGCTGAAAGTGTTTCAAAAGTGAATACGTAAAAACATAAAAATGTAATAGACATATAAGGATCCAAACTTTTTGACCTAAGAAGAAATGCTTGCAATAACATTTTAAAAGACTATAAAAGTCTTTTGACTCATTTTCAAAGATGATGATGTTATTCATTAATTGTATTCTTGTAGTAGATGAAGAAGTATCTGGTTTACTTCGACTGGGACATGGCATCCCTGATTTCAGTGTTTTGTGATGTCTTTTTTAAGTCAAAAACTAATAGACTGTTATTGCTCTGCTTCTTAAAGTGTCAAAAACTTTGGATATTTTTTCAGAGTAACTCTACATAATAATTTAATTATAAGCTGCAATTTTACTAACAAAATGATGTTAATGTAATAAGAGGTACGTAATAATTATTAATGATCTACTGTAATATAACGTGCGTGTTTGCTGGTCGAAATAATATAATGGGAGTACGAAGGGCAGCGTTAATTAAATGATTGTGGACTGGTCTGCTCTATATGATGGTCGATCATACAAGCCACCACAATACAGAAATAGAAAGACAACTTTAAAGAATATTATTATTATGTAAAAATTAATGTTGCATAATAAAAAACATCATATTTGCTGTACTACAACATCAAACTATATACGTAAATACTGTATAATTAAATTAATCATTAATCTATAAAGTAATTAAGTATTGTAATTTATAAGATTTATTCTGTAAGATAACGTAATCGTAAATAATATGAATTAACGTAGAATGCTTGCGCCCGACTGCATCTCTACTGAAAAATCATTGTGTGATGGAAAATTTTAAGTTTATGTTTATGATTGAACATTGTATAAAGTTTTTAAAACTTACTTCATGACTTCATGATAATGGTGAATGAATTTAGCGGTATGAGACACGGATTACTAATAAGTAGGCAATCTTCTGTTCTCCTTAGTTGCAAGGGGTAATAGACACCTCCCACCTTTCAACTCCCACTTTACATTCTCCCACTCCTCAAGTCCCACTCTTGTCAACTCCCATCCAAACAAACTCCCACCCGAAT
>JAHZNJ010003113.1:0-14545 GCA_027744475.1 Lepidocyrtus cf. sotoi NNG-2020 | reverse complement strand
CCTTCGGAGCTTATCATCATCGATCAGATTTTAGAAGTTGCTTCGTTGTACAAACGGCTTGAAGCTTTCTTGGAGTCCCAGTTCCAGTTTGGTAAGCTTTTATTTATAAATCACAGAATAAAAAATACTTTCCTATACATCTAGCAATTGGCCAGTGAGTTAACTTACCTAACCATTAAATTAAATAATGTATTCATATTTACCTGACAGATAGTAAAACCTGCTTAACTGAAACTGGGACGATAAGCATTATTAATACCGGTAGAGATGGTACCGTTGCGAAGAAAAAGATGATTGGGCGTTATGTCAGCTCTCTCTGCAATGGAGTCCGGGATATTCTAGAGCAGTATCAAAATGAAATCTCAAAATTGGAAATGGAAATTCTAGAAGATCCTTACATGACAGTAACTGCCATTCGGGCCTCGGTTGAACCTTACAGAGCTGTTTTCGAAGCGTTGGATGTGATGATTTTAAAAGTTCAGAGTCATTCCAGAAGCTCATCTTTGGTAGTCGAAATAGTTAAAGGAGAGTATGATCTCAACATCCACCTTCAAGATACTTTGAAAAGGTATTTGACAATCAAGATCAAGATTGATTAAATATTTGTTCATGGATTCTTATGAGAAATGAGAAATTGATGAATAATATGATATTTGTATTTTATTTTTATTTTAATTATATTTCAGATTAGTTCCTCACGTTAATAGAATACTTTATAATCAGATAATTAACTGGATTGTTTTCGGTGCACTTCATGATCCACAAGGAGAATTTTTTATTAAACAGCAGCAAAAGAAGGTCGTTGGTGGCCCTTCAAAATCCGCCACGATGGACGTCAGCACTGCTTCTGCTTCCAGTTGTGGCTCCAGCGTCAGTACTCGGTCACCAAAGGATTCTTCGAAGAGCAATAACAATACCGGGAGTAAACGACGAAATCACGAAAAGTATTACGTAGACTACGCTGTAGTGCCTTCACATTTTCCCGTGTCTCTTACGGATAAGATCTTATACATCGGTAGCTCAATTGGAATCTTGACAAATTCAGAAAGTAAAATTGATCAGATTGATTTATATTCATTTAACTTGTATTATTAACAATTTCTAAAACATTAATTTCTGAAACTTGATTCTTGTTTGTAGAAACAAAGACATCCATTATGTTAAAGCAAAAACACTTCCAGGACAAATTAAAACGCTTGTCTACTGACACATTCCGAGTTGAAGAACTGTCTGAGGTCGTCGCTGAAATATCTGTGGAAGTAGGAAAGGTAAAAATATTTTTGCGGTATTGATATTTATGGATTGTTTAGATGTTCAGGTCGGAAGTTTAATTTTCTGTGTTTTATTTCAGGACTTACATCATCTTGTGGTAGCCGAAACAGATTTACCGAAGCATTTGGGGATTGTGAAAGATTTCTATTTAACTGGCAGAGGAGAGCTTTTCCATGACTTTCTCCTTAACTTGAAATCCATTTCAATGCTAAAGGGCTCGTTGTTATCGGATGTCCAGAGAGCGTTTACTTTGTCAGCAACACGTGTACAAGTTCAAGATGAAATACTTCAACGGATTCACATTCAGCTTCCTCCTGATATTTCAAATCCGACTGTGCAGCTGGTGATGAGCTCGATTTCCCTCCGAATGGAGGATGAATGGCCGCTTCACATTTTATTCAGTCAAGAATCTCTTCTGAAGTACAATGAGCTATTTCGCTTCCTTCTTCAAGTCCGACTACTTCACATGGAATTAAATATAATATGGCTAGACACTCGGAGAGTGTTCCGCTTTCCAGTACCACAAGGGCCTGCTGAATTAAGAAACGTTATGAGCTATTTTATTGACCACCTTCAGCATTATCTCCAGGAAGACGTCCTAGAAAACCAGTTTGCTATTCTAAGCAATGCAGTCGACAAAAGCGAGAATTTTGACCAGATTCTCGTCGCCCATGCCCATTTTCAAAGTAATATTTTAGCTCAGTCCTTCCGAACCTCGAAGCAGTTAAGACATTTCTTAGACGAGATAATGAAAGTCTGCTCAAACTTTGTCAACTTTATCAGTAATCATCTTAAAGTATGCGAAACAAAAGATCAACCGGTGAACGAAGGTATTTCCAAAGAAATCCTTGATTTCTCAATGGACTTCAAGCGGCATATGGATCTACTCCTTAATCTTCTTAAGAATATGGCTCTGAATCCTCAAAGTGGTCAATATCTAGGCCAGTTCCTTCTTCGATTAGATTTTAACTCTTATTTCTCTTCGATAATTAGTGGATTTAATGTTTAGAACAGGTTTTTGTGATAAATGTACTTAAGAAAAGCTGTTATTATCGTTCATTCCAGCTATGTGTAGTGTTCTGTCCATTATTATTACCATTCCCATTTTTGTTCATAGATAATTCCACTGCTGTACGTAATCAAATAGGGTTAGTTTCAAGTTAATGGATTTAATATAAACATTACTCATTTTGTATAGTCATTTTTAATAAATAGCGAATATTAAAATGCACATTTTGTACTCCATTTAAAGCTGCAAAACTTGTCTGATTTTTCTGAGATATAACTTATGATTTCTCATAGATTCACGATTCACCTCCGGCATCATAACGCTCTTGCTGCAATGCAACAGTTCATGCACTTCATGCCAATTCTTGACATAATTTCTTTGTAAGTCTGCGTTGTTGCTGATTTTGATCTCTTTAAACTTCGTTTGTATTCTATTCTACTAAAAGCAATTTTAATTTTACACAAAAACATTATTTTCATCGATGTTGATGTACCGCATCAGCATCATCGTCATCATCTATCCATCCATCCGCCCTCATCACTTCTGCACAATAAATGTCCTCATTCAAGAAAATATCAAGATTTCAGTTTTTTGCTTCTTAGCTTTACCTTAGTAAGAATTCTACTTCGAGTAAATATTTAGCTTTCCTTCTTCGACAGAAAACACTTTCGTTCATATTTCCGCTTGCATGTAAAATGATAGAATGTTAATAGCGCTTGGGTTTAATTTGAATTCAAACCTTGTCGATATACAATGCAGGGTTTCCTTCCACAGAACTCCGAACAACCTCCGCCCGAGTCACCCATTTTTATTCTCTTCAATATTCTTCGGAAAACAAATCGGCAACGTCAGGATCGGTGGAGGGGAGGAGGACGGCTGTATGCATTTGAACATTTTTTTTAAAACAGCTCATCTTCTATAGTTTTCAGATGTTGCATAAAAGCGATCATAATGATGATGATGCTGTTGTGGGACAACAAAATGTTGGTTTCATACAGTTCGTTCGTCACTTTTTAAAAGCTGTATGAGTTCGTTCGTTTCGTTCGTTCGAAAGCTGCTCTGCTCAGCTTCAGCTCTGTGAGGGTAAAAATAGAAAATGGTGCGGTCACCTTATAAGGTTGTTAGCAAATCTATTTCTGCCTCTCGTTCGGCATTTCCGTCCCAGCTCCGCTCCGTTCCAGTTCCTTCTCTTGCGGAGTATCGGTAGGTCTACACACTACTTTTTCTTTCATACATTTTTTACATACAAAACCACTGTCTGTTATAGAAAAATTTATCAGACAAATTATTGTATTCAAAACATATTTGATTTAATTATTGTGATTTTTGAAAAGTATTTTTCTTTATTATTCCATCGAATTTATTCCATTCCTTTAAATAATAGGTAGGCATTATAAATATTGTTTAATTCGAAATAATTTAAATTAAAGTTTTAAAATGTCTTTTAAATGGGTTACTGCTAAAACACCAATAACGTCTGCAATCAGCCTACAGAATTTTAATTCTGGAAAAAAGTGTTATCTCCTCACAGTGCATATGTGCTGGATCCAAATCGGATTGAAATTGGATTGCAGAAATTTGGATCAATCAATTCTGAAAGTTTTTGTTGTTAGAAAGTGACAAAATTTCGTAGAAAAAATTTAAAATCCTAATTGAAAACGGAAGTGGTTTTGTAAAAACGGAAGATTGATGTTGTGCATGATTTTCTTACGTGCTAATTTGTTTTCATAGGTAAAAGTTTTTGTTCTACTTAATTTTGTCTACAGATTAATTCCAAAGTGAAAGTCTTTCGCCCGTAGGAAAGGACTCCGTTTAACACTATCAAAATGGCGGACGAAGAGGTAAGGTAAGTAGCTCACACAAAACTTATAACAAATATTGGCCCTCTTCTACTTGAAGTGAAAGAAAGCCACCCGGCCATCTATTTTTGCAGATGAAATAGTATTACATAACCCTGCCAGATCACTTAATAATGATCTTTCGTAAGAAAATGAGTGATAAATTCCCAGATTTCGTCGATATAGAAGTTTAATTTTGGCTGTTTTTTTAATTATGACCTTTTTCCAATAAAATGAAAAATATTGCATCAAGTATTGATGCAAACCTTTATAAGTGCAAGTTGAATGTAGTTCGTTTAAATTTAACACAATTACAACTTCGACCAAGGTCATATATCCCTGTCTAAACCTCGTATTTTTTTGCAAATGAACAAAGACTGTCGTTATGTGATATGATACGGTCGGTTAGTCGTATTTGTGTGATGCGTTAAAACAGTTTTATAAATGTTGCATGCCAAAATGCACCTTTTTGGCACTTGATCCTAAATCGGTTTAACTTACACTTACCTAAATTTTTACCTATGTACCTATGTATTACGTAAATTACAGTAATGAATCATCCTCATCAATTACCTTCTCCTTTCTCCATTTTCTTTAAATTATTCTAGAAAAATATGTATGAAAATCTTTTAGAAATTAGAAGTAGAAAATTAATTCGTATTGGGAATAAAATTCTAACTTTTCAAAGTGAATCAATAATTTTAGCAAAGCCGTAGTGCATAATTATTTCTAATACATACTTTCTCCCTTTTTCTACCAGGAAATGAACATCTTATCTGTCTGTGCTGCTCGTGTAGACTACCTTCACTTATCAAATCCCTGTTTGTGTGAACCTTTTATGTCCGTGAACGTTGCGTTGTTATATGTACTGTAGTACTAGAGATTCCTTACGGATTTCGGAATATCTATGCCGAACATTGAACAAATCGGCAGTTATCTTTTATTACATGTTTATATAAAAATTTCAGTTTAATATTAACCATATTTCTTTAAATATAACATTTGACCTCATAATTTTCTGTGTGTAGTTACATTAACGCACAATATGCATGCGTTTGCATGTAACACCTGTTTTAAAAGTGCATGGTTCAATATGATAAGATTAATTTCTTGACAGTGCCAAAACCTCGTTTTTGGTTACTGCTTACGTTTTACTATACGCTGCTAATATAACGAATATACTTATTTGCAATTTTAAAAGAGAACAGTTTTTTGTTGAGACAATTTAAATGCCCCTTGAAGCGTATTTTTAAATGTCTTGATTAATTGTAATTATATTTCTTTTATCTTTTTTGCAGATCAGACAAGCCAAGAAGAAGGCTGAGGAAGTACTGGAAAAATCAAAAAGCTTTAATCTTAATTACTTTCTAATAACATTTTACTAATTACTGAATTCCCATTAATTTAAAGATTTGTGAACATTTAAGTTCAGACAGGTTTATATAATTGGGCATTATAAGGAACAACGTTATCAGTGTATTTCTCACTATTCCCCAGTTTTTGTTTAATAAGATAATAGTAAAATTAAAAGGTTAAATGTGGATGCATCTCTTTTTCAAATTTACCAAAGAACGGTTTATTGTACCAATTTCAAAGACTTCATGTTGTAATCTTTTAACTAGAATTTTTTCGTAAAACAAATGCAGCAATGATGATAATGATAATATAATCAACCCAAGTATTCGTATTCGTATTCCCTCTTGTGCTACATGCTATGTTATGTTACGTAACGTAATACATTTGCATATAATGCAATGCCGTAAAAGATCTTCTCTTTAGCGAATGCGAATCAATGCGTAATATTAACGAAAACAAGTTCTCTCTGACAAATGTTTATTCTTCCGTAGGAAACGGAACAGCAGACTTTCAATTTAAATTTAGAACATGGCTTTAGTAGTTGTTCTGAACCGAGCAAATCCTTCTTCAAGAAGTTGAAGTTACGTACAGTGAACGTATCAAACACGCTGCACTCAGTAATCGCAGAATTTAAAACAGAATCTTTCCACGTACTTTCGTAAAGACGATGAGATGTTTTCTGCAAAAAAGAATATAATATTAAAGAGAAGAAAAGTTTCGTCAGTCAGGATTTCAGGAAAGGCCCAAAGTGTTACATTTTGAATGCAGTGTTTTTATGGCTTTCTTCCCATTTGAGCCGTAGTCAAATTCGAATTGACGAAGGAGTCGAGTCGAATAGTAGATCATACGACAAACAGGACGACACACGGGTGGTGTTTAAGTAGGTTTTAGTTTTTGCAATTCTTTCTCTAAAATGAACAGCACAGTATTATTAATGTGGAGCTTTAATTTGTGGATTAGACTTACTTTGCGTTCGCGTTGTTGTTGATCTTCAAAATATCTTTAGGATGAGTCAGATAATAAGAGACATGAGGGGAAAGCAAATGCAATATTATCTGTATATGCGTCATTTTAAATGATGGTATAGCTTAATTTGAGTTATTACATTGTTTGACATCACTTTACTGCTTCACTTTTCCTTTCCGGTGTAACGCTTCCAAAGGCCATGCGTGCATGAACCTCTTTCTTCTTATTTTTTTCTTCTTCTAGACTATCCTCCGTTATATCATATCATGAAAAATGAAATCGTAGCCAAACACGTGGGCGTAGCAGCAATGATAATCAAAATTTGAACTTTGAGAAATTTTTAGCGAGTGTGAATATAGGTATTATTTTATAATCTTGTGTCGAGCTAGGAAAAGTAAATCGTCTGCATACATTATTTCGCAAAGTAAGTAGGTTTCACAAGCGAATAATCTTCTTAATAACTTCAGTTTGAGGGATGAATGTAACCCAATAATAAAATAATTTATCAATCATTAACCATGATGATGATGATGACTAACCTAAATATTGTATGAGCTGCTCAAGAGAGTTTTTATCTGTGAAAATTTGATTCTCCATTTTAAATGTTAATGCCCGAATGAAAACAGGAGCGGAAGAGGAAACAGGCTTTGATTGAACAGAAGAAAGCCGAGGTCCGAGCTCGGCTCGAGCAGCAAGCTGCCCAAAAGAAGGGCAAGAAGGGGTTCATGACCCCTGAGGTAATATATTACTGTTTTATTTTTATTTAAATCGTCAACCATAACGAAAAATGTATGAAATTCTTAATTGCGATCATAAATATTTTGAAGATTTTCTAATCAATTGTAATTAAAATTTTCGTTTCCAGCGTAAAAATCTGTTTTCCTCTTTTTTTTCCCTTTTCACTTTTTTATAAATGATTTTTTTTACATAAATTTATAAATTTATATTACCACCACTCCATTTTAAATGATTATCTAATGAAATGAGTCAAACCCAAGCAAAATTAGTAGCGTAATGTAACGTAACGTAATGGTATTAGTACATCCACACCGATGAGCAATACACCATCTTACAATAAACAGATTTTTAGATTTTTAAAACAAAAATATTTGTACGATGAAGGTCACCCGTCAAAATTACGTAAGACTGTATTACATCTATAATAACTTTGTATAATAGTCTCTTCTCTTCCACACATTAAGTATTCAGGCGTCCTCGTCCACGCGTATGTAGTCACGTATGTACAAAGAAAACCTTCTTTCTTTCAAAAAATCATCAAACCACTGCATTAGTGATTGATGAGTAACACTTTTCAGCAACAAGTAAACTAAAACTTCCACCACGATTCACGATAGTAATAATCTTTCTCTTCATTACTCACTTTTAAAAAAAAGTTTCGTTTGCTTTAAAACATTCATTTTGCTTTTTGCTCCACACGTTATTATTCCAACAGGCGACATTAAAAACCTTTGCGGTGAATATCATAAGCGTCTATCTACTTTGGAGGAGCAGAAGTATGATATTGAGTATTCAGTTCATCGGAAAGATTTTGAGGTTAGATGATGACTACAATACATATATCACATCTATGCTAATTGTAAAAATATTTTACGTGTTAGTAGAATGTTTTTAAAATTATTACAACTGCAAATTTTTTAATTACTACTCATAATTCAAATAATTCTTCGTTTCTTTTAACAATAAGTAATATGACGTGTACGTATCACTTTTACTACTATCATTCATTCTGTTGTAGAAATTATTCACTTTCAACTTCGTGAAAATTCCAACAATTAAGAACGTTATTATGTGTATAATTTTTTTATTATAATCATTATTATTATCAGTAGAGGTCATATTTTTAAACCATTTTACTATAATATTTTATATTACTATATGATCGATCTCACAAAAATTCTATTTTACAAATTTACATACATAGTTGCTTGCAGTTGTGTTATAAATAAATGTGAATGTGCAATTTTTTGGAATGGAATAATACAGGAAGCAGTTTAGCATGTGTTGTGGTCTATACTGAAAAATATTGATGTCGCACACTGATCGTGATGATGTTTAATATTATTATGTAATAAACAAATCTGTTTTTCCACATACATATTTCCTAAATCTATAGGAAATAAAGCAAAAAGTGAGCAATAGCTTTAACTGAATATTATGCACAGTCAAAATAGTTATCATGCTTATATTTCCTGTTTTGCACATAATTGAAGAACAAGTATTGATGGTTTGTTTTTAGAGGATAGATAAATGAATGAAAATTAGCGGAAATGTAATTGCAGCTATCAATAAATTGGTTTGCATACACCGATACATCTTGTATTTAGCCTGGCCATGAGACTACAAAAGTGTAGGAATTATGTGCAACAATAAAAGACGGAAAAATATTTGTGTTGAAATGAAAGAAAGAAGGATTAATGCTCCGAAAGAGACTCATACGGAATCTCTTGTAATGGAAGTTTGTCTGAAGTTAATTTAGGTCACAGTTTAGGCCAAATTTCAAAGCGTTTACTACAGAAAATCTAAATATTTGTGTGCAATTTTTGTTATGTCCAAAAAACCAAGTTGGTTGAAAGAAAGGCTTGTAGCAGCTTATTTTGTACTGAATACATCTATTCTATTTGAAAAAAACATCTCTTGTAGAAAAATTACGGAAACGTTAAAGAAAGGATATTGCAACATCATCCTAAAAGTAATGTAGAAAGTTCAGTTTTGAAGTTTGCCATGCGTAGGTATATATTATACAGGGATAGAGATTTACCGGAGCTCGTTCCCAGTTTTCGTCTTTAGTTTGTATTGAAGCTGGGCAAACTGCCAAGAATTTTTTACCAAGATGGCGTCAGTCTGGATTAACTGAATCCTTCATTTTACTTATTCACCACATATTATTTTTATGCACAAATAGGCATAGTTTCGCCAAAGCAAGCACTATCAAACCCATTTTACTACTATGAACTCATTCATAAGAATAAAGGCTACGTAAGAGTCTTACGTAAAAGTTGTGAAAAATTCGAAAGTTAAATCTGTACACACTGCTGCTGTAACAATGAATTATTCAGAAAGTTATAAATGCAACGTAAACGTAATTGGTATTTCTTCTTACAAAAACATTTCATGTTTCAATTAATTTAGGACAATGTATAAGCAAATCACAAAATAAATACAAAACAATCCGAAACATTGCAAATGGAACCCATGCACACAGCTTCAGGAATCATACATTTTTTGCATTTTATTGCAATATTTCCACCGACCACTTATGTGTATCTCTCGACACGTCACAAATTCATAGCCACAATCTGAAAACATTTACCATTTACGAACTTTTATTAAATAAATTAAGCCAATGACATCTTTCATAATTCCTAATCTATCGAATCAGTCACTTTTCACATTGTCACATCATCCTGAAACAGATAACACAAACGACCACATGCACACTCTAAGCTAGATTCTAAATTCCTGTAGTTTTTCAAATCAAAACATTTTTAACACTTTTTGTTGATTGATTTTTTAAAAACACTTCCTACATAATCAATCACCCAACACAGAATACTATACAATATATACATCTTACATAATATCACATAACAAAAACATTTTATTACTTAGAACATAGATCATCCACCAGACACACTGATCGTTATCCTAAATAAAAAATTATCTTTGTAAAAATAACATGCACTATTATTGTATTCGTAATTTTCAATTAATTCTTAAAAACATTTATTAATTACGTAATAATTTATTTGTTTTGTAGAGCACATTCCATTTTAAGAGAAAATCCGTTTTTATTTTTTTATTTTACAAAATGTTTTTTATTGCATTATCATTTTCAATTTCAGTCAATTTCAAAACATTCATTTTGTTTTTATAATTCAATCCTTTCCTCTATTTATGAATTCCCGTTTATTACACAAACACGACATAAATCCGGAAACATAAGAATCATAAGTTTTGTATTTGTACAGTTGTATGAAAGATTACGGTCAAATATGAAAATACAAATAAGAAAATACACCACACTACACTACATTTCACCTTTCACCACACTACACACACCCCAATAACATAATTATGCATTATACAAATTAATTTTATTCACAACATATAGGTAAATTCTGTTTACGCACTCACAGAGACGCGAAAGGAAAGTAAAAACAAAATAGTACTTAAAAATAAGGTTCAATTAAAGTATTGAGATTTATTTTTTAGATTAAAATTTAAATGTTTACAAAACAATTGCAGAGAATAAGCGAATTTGGTATAAATGTTTTATAGAAAATTCCAATGATATATAATATAATATGCAGATGATCTGAGGGAAATTTGTAAGTCGTATAAGGCAAGAGTAGACGAGTTGGAAGGACTTAAATGGGACCTGGAGTATGAAACTCTCAGAAAAGAAGCTCAGGTGAAGATGAAACTTTAGTTCGTTCAGATTTCAGATTGAATTTCAAAAATACCAGAATTCTTTATCGACAATATTTTTTTATCTTAATTATTTCCTGACTTAATCAATAATTTATTTATAAGCCCTTCCTGCCTTTGAGAGAATTCAGATTCTAACTGATTCAGTTTAATTAATTCCACTTTATTATTATTATTTTTTGACGAAAAGTCATTCACTCGTGTTTCTCTTTCTTCTCACTTTCTCTCCGCTCCACAATACAAACATTTTTTTATAAACCGTTTTCTTTTCCATTAAGTGTATTGTGTACCATCATTTTATTATTATTATTATTCCCGAGACATTGTTCGTGGTGATAACGATGATGATGGTGATGTTTTCCTTCAATGTTTATGTTCTTGATTTTAATTTACTTTGATGTTTACAAGACAAACAATTTCCAGAGCACTACAGAATGGTGGTGGCGGGTGACCCTGATGAAGTGATGATGTTGATGTTGAATATTGAATGTTGAGTTGAGTTGACCCAACATTTTCCATTTCCCTTATTATTCTTCTCTCGCTTAACATAATATTATTATTATACACTTTGATGAGCATTCTGAAACTTCTTCTGAGCAGTTTACTTCCATGTAGGTAGTGGACACCACTTTGACATGGTTTTAGTTTCGTACATTATACGCACCCTTTTCCCTTGATCTTTGCATTATTATCATTATTGTATGAATGAATGAAGTGAATTCTAGTTTTACCCTATCTCTTTTCTTTACCCTTAAAATTCATTCCCATCAAATATATCCATCCAAGTAAAAAGGCTTTTACTAAAGGTTATTGCAAAAAAACGTGTTTGCCATTTCCTCAATCATTGTTATTTACTTAATTGCCCCCTTCTTATTCAGTGTTCCCTCAGCTTTCTTCTTTCTGTACTTCAGTTGTTTGAAGCTGTGCCTGCTGAAGCGTACCTTGAGCGTACTCGAACTCAATACCATTTTTTACCAAAAAGCATAGTAACTCTTCGCCAGAAGCATAATATTACGTGAAATAATTTTTGCATACATTTTTTGCGCTGCACTTGCGCGAGATTTTTCAACGAATTTTTTTTTGCTACGCATAAGTACAATACAAATTTTTGAATATCTTATAGTGAAAGCATTTTTGAGCATTAATATATTATTAGGGGTAAAAAATGATTTTTGCGATAATTTGCGATTTTTATGTAGTGAGAAAGGAAAAAAAATTCTCCAATTCCAGCAATCAATCGCTGTGCGAACAAAGCTTTGATGCGATGCTGCCAATATATTATTATTGTGTTACTAGTGATTACGATTACTACACCGCTGCGCTGTTGCTGACGCTGAATCTATTATAGCGATATATAGCGAATCTGTTTTTGGGGTAACGTGAGAATATGTCAAATAGAAGCTTATTATGTGTGTGACGTTGCTACAATGAAATTTAAGTTAAGCAATGAAAAAAAGAAAGACGAATGATTTGATCTTTGATTTAGAAAGAAATCCTTTCATCTTTCGTTTTTTCTATTCACCTTAAAACTCCTTTTAGTTCAAGTTTGAATATAGGTACAAGACAAGGAAGAAAACTTTCCTTGTAACGATGAATGATTCTACTTCTCGATTTGATTATCTATTATTAAATATTATTGTGTATATCATGTGTGTAGCGGAGTTGCAGACGATTTGCCGGGAGTATCACGAGAAAATAGTGAGATTAGAGGGTGACAAATATGATCTCGAATGGCAGAGCAGGGTCAAAGATTATGAGGTAAAGAAATATAAAAACACGCCAGAGTTGCATAAAGAAAAAAACTTTTTTCTGTAACAAGATTACTAAAAACAGCAATAATGCAACTTTCTCGTCACGTTCTATATATCTATTACAATTAAATGTGATGTCGATTTTTTCTTACAATTTACAATAATTCTTTATAATTTACATATAAAGCGAAAGTGATTTACTATTTATTTTTATTATAAAAAAACGTATAATTTTTTATTCGACTTTCTTCGCATTACTTTCTCTTCTTTATCTTGTAGTTTGCATTCATTTGCTGAAATAGTGATGATATATACTACTATTTATTTATTTTACTATTTCATAATTGTTACATTTTTTACATTGTTGTTTTGCTAGTCACTTACATTTACTATAATGTGGTTAGTACACTTTTTGCAGGGAGATATCTATTCATCATTCAACTATTCATGGTTTTGGTATACATATTTTACCTAATTCAACTTTGTGTAGGCTTGGCTCAGAGTTATAAAGACAATGGATTCGTTAAAATACTATCTTTTGTTTGTAAGGTTGGTGAAGAAAACGTACAAACAAATTGATTTTACAAAAATACTTTTTTACTATTATTCTGCTGGGGTACATATTTATTTATGTATTTGGATAATTATTAACTTTTATATCCATTTTTGTTAATGTAAAGATTGGTTATACTTAATTGTTGTATAGATAATGTTAAAGCGATTTGCCAACAGTATTATGACCGCCTGTATCTTTGCGAGTCACAGAAATGGGATTTGGAATATGAAGTTCGAAAAAGAGATTACGAGGTACTTACCCACTACTACTACAACAAAAAATAATAACTGCTAATAGTAATAATATTGTCCTTTTTACTATATATTTTTTCTTTCTACATTAAATTATTATGCACTAGATAATAAATACCGCTGCTACTCTGTTCGTTGTCAAAAAATAGTCTGACTTTTTTTTAAAAAAGAAAAACACAAACTACAAAAAGTTTTATTTTTTACGGATTGAAAGAGCGAGAGTCCTTTTTGTGATCTGGCATATACATTTTTAAGTAAAGAGCTAAACAAAACTTATAATAATAATAATATAATAAGGTTTTACTTCACATAATATAACGCTATATAAAGTAATTATTAAGTTTGTAGCTGTACTTTTAGACAACAACAACGCTCTCCGGTATAAATGGCAATGATATAATAGTGCAATGCAAGTTTTTAAGTGGTGTTGCGGTGGTGGCAGTAGTGGATTTTTTTCGTTATATAAATCTATACCTACTTCATCATTATAAACTATAATTATTACTTTATTTAGCTAACTACTACTACTTCCGCAGCTTCTACTGCTGCTTGCCGCGCTAAACCAAGTATCTTAAGTATTTGAAGTAAAAAGTGCAAAAACAACAAATTACGTCCGTTTACCGTTGTTGCTAGTAAATTTTGTTATCTGCCATTTCAATATAGTTACGTAATTTTAGTATTTTTTTCTTTCTTAAAAGGGCTTCTTATATTGAGTGAGTGAAAGCAAAACAGAAAACTATCTCTGTCATTTGCAATGCAAGATGAACGCAGTTATAATTACAAACTAGAAAAATTCTTGAATGTACAACTCGCACAAATACAAAACGAGCTTTATATAAGAGAAAAAAGTTCTTTCTTTCCTTCTTTCTCCTCGTTCCGAGTAGATAGATAAGAAAGGACGCAACAATTAAAAAATATTACACACGACAGTATATTATTATTATTACTATTCCTTTCTCAATCTATTGATGTCGTTTCTTTTACTTTCTCTTCACCTTTTTTTAAGTTTTCTCTCCTTTCCGACCTTTTACCACTTTTATTTACTACTTTCTTGTTTTTACTTCCAAAACTCTTCAACTGAAAGGCCTAGGTTGAGT
>JAHZNJ010003112.1:0-12863 GCA_027744475.1 Lepidocyrtus cf. sotoi NNG-2020 | reverse complement strand
AAACATTTGAAGCGACAACAGTGAAAACCGGCATGGCATATCGCTCACGGGTGTGCAAACTGCAAATTTAATCATTGTTTGAAAACTGACTTTGTGTTTGCTGATGAGCGAGTAGCCGGCAAGTATTAACCAGTGATTAGTTCAATAATAACGCTCCCTGAATCCAGATAATTGAAAATTTTTGTTTTTGGTATTAAATTAACTTATTATGTGGTGACTGATGGTTACAAACAAAATGTCCGAATTCCTGATTCCGATGTTGATCGAGTTGATCGAATGAGTTAAATAACATTTCGGAACTTTTTCCATTGTCTACAAAATCGAGTAGTGGAAGTGGAACCACTCTTAAGAAAATTTGACAATAATAAATCGGGAAGAGTGTAGGGTAATTTATCATTAAAACTTGCAATAATGGCTTTAGTCAGAGACGAAGGATGGGTTGGAGTGCTTGCCGACTCAATTGGCGCAAGTGCTCCCGCATTGCGGCTGTTGATTTCATTGCTTATGTGTAAGTCAACAAGTGGAGGATTAATTTATTTAAATGTTTGAAAATTTACTAAAGCTGGATGATATTGCAATTATTTATGAATATATTAATTATTTATCGTTCCTTTTTATTTGTTTTTAGCGTATCCGATGGCATTTTTTCATCGGTCCTTCTTGTACGGGAAATCCCCGACTCTCCAACATATATTTTTCATTCTTGGTGGCTCTTATATAGGATACTTTAATTATGGTAAGTTGCAGTCTGATGGCTTTCAAATTAGTTGTTACACCAGTTCTAAAAAATGATGACCAAATGTATTTAATTTGACATTTTTTTTAAAAAAAACTTTCTTAGGAGCATCACTGCTTCACGCATACCTTTGTATACTGGTTCAGTATATCGTACTGATGTTCACGAAAGGGACTCTCTTCTCTGTAGTATTTGCCTTCACATTTCAAATGATATATTTGCTAACAGGTATTTAATCTCGGCTTTTCCGTTTGATTTCAGTATTTATCACAAATCTTGGAAATAAGTTTTAAATGTTTAAATGCTATGAATATTATGGTTTATTCCAGAGTACTTTATGACAGAAACAGAAAAATATGACATAAAGTGGACGATTCCACATTGCGTTCTAACCTTGCGGTTGATCGGACAAGCATTCGATGCCTACGATGGAACTCGTAAAGATGTACGTGATTTAACTTTTTGTTTATATGCGGTTACAGTACATAACTACTAATTTAGGACACTTGCCTATTATTTATTTTTTTAGGAGGATCTATCTGGGGAGCAGAAGGCACAAGCTTTACGAAAGTTTCCGTCTTTGTTAGAGTCTACTGCTCATGTATTTTACCCTGGGAGTTTCCTCATTGGTCCTCAATTCCCGATGAAACGATACCTGACTTTTGTAGAAGGCAAATATGGAGATGAGGTATGAAACAAGATCTATTTGAAATCGTATGAAACATACATATTATGAAACGTATTTAATTTAGTTCAGTTAGTACATAATAGTAACTTGATACTTTTGATATATTTTTTTATAGAACGGAAACCCTCCAAATAGCATCAAGCCTGGATTATTACGGCTTCTCTTAGGATTGTTCTATGTTGCATTGTTTCAAGTAGCGAATCCGTACTTGAATCATGAATATTTGCTCACTAAGGACTTCAACGTATGCCACATGTTAAATTCTTCAATACTATAATTTCTTTGTGTTGAAAACTTTCTCAAACTTTTTGTTTTGTGCAGGATCTCGCCTTGTGGAAGAAAATGCTTTATGTTGGAGGCTTCGGGAAAATTATTTTGTACAAATACGTAAGCTGTTGGATTGTAATCGAAGGAAGCTGCATCATATCTGGTGAGGAAAAATTGAATAGGCATCAAGCAAACTTAAGTTTCAATCTCATATATTTTGCTAATAATTTTTTATTGTATAGGAATTTCATACAACGGAAAAGATAAAAACGGAGAATCGTTATGGGACGGATGCGAAAACGTAGAAATCGGTTTATTTGAAAAGTCCTACAAATTTGGACACGTCATTGCTTCATTCAACAAGTGCACAAATAAATGGATTGCACAGTAAGGGCAATTTAAATCTTTGACTCAGCATGGCTTGACAAAATCTTAAATTATTGCATTGGCATTGCTTAATTTTTTTTTATATTTTTAATAGAAATGTTTACAAAAGACTGAAGTTTATGGGTAATCGTTGGATATCCCAATTCGCTGCGCTATTATTCTTAGCTGTTTGGCACGGAATGCATACTGGTAAGTAAAAGGGTTTTGTTATTATAATAACGCAATCAAGTTTTCGGTATGTTTTATGATTGATGGTGAAATTTCGTTTCTTTCAGGCTACTATATGTGCTTCTTTATGGAATTTATAGTCATGAATTCAGAAAAACAAGTAAGTTAATCTAGTCAAATGATATTTAATTGATAGGTAAGGTTAAGTTTAAAACAGGAATTAATTTTTGTTTTTATGATTCGTTTTTCAGCTGGAATCTATCTTCTCTAAGTTTCCTAGCCTTGTTAGATGGCACAATAGCAAAATTGGGTTCTGGATTGATGTTTTGATATGCAAATTCTTCGTGTTCATCTACTTCGGCTATTGCATGATTCCATTTGCATTGCTGAAGTTTAAATTATGGACGCAAGCTTACGGAGCCATTTATTACAATGGGACATTGCTATTCGGATTGATTCCGCTAGTTGCTCCAATTATCAGGAAATCGTTATTTAAACGACCCAAAGAGAAGGCTACGTCCGATGAAGCCGTTGACACACGGAATGGAAAACAAGATTGAATTTTTCCCGCGATGATCAGCGAAAATTTCATCCATTTGAAAATCTAGCAAATTAAACGAATAAATATAAAGTAAAACCTTTGACACTGGCTTTTCAAATTACTAACGTACCATACCACGAAACCGAAACATTAAATTGTAAATCGCTGGTGTAGCGCTTTCAGTGCAATTTTTATATTATGATTTGTATTGTATTTAAAAATGACCTTGGTTTTTACGAAGAACTAAAGCTTATTTATGATTAAAAATATTAATATTAAAATTAAAACTTAAGGACTACATTAATCCATTGAAGCTCCATTATGTTACAAAAGCCACGCACCCGCACCCAATGCATAATTTAAAAAAATTGTAACACCATTAGTGTAGCAACAACAACGTATCTCCCATGTTGGGTGCCTTATCTTACATTAGCCAGAGCATGGCGTGGGCGTGAAGAGAAAATTTTACAAAGTCCGAAGTGTAATTACTTAGTGCAAGGTGCTATAATAAAAATATACGTTAAATTGTCAGTAACTAATTAAGAGAAACCCCGAAACAAATCTACATCTACTGTTTCAATGGAACATTCTACTAATGCAGAAATTTGAAATAATATTATAAAAAAAAGTAAAAACATTTGTTTAATACTTGTAACACCGTAATTTCAGGTTTCTCAGCCATTTTAGTGCAGTGATCGTGATTAGTGGTGTTGACTTTGATTGGTGAAGTTAAACTGCTAACAGCATGATTGTTCTAAAATATCATTATTATCATTCTACAGAGGTCATTAGGTTATATTATAGATATGTTACTTAATTAAGATAGTAGATATCAGTTCAGTCGTATCGTATACTAATAAAATAAATACCTATGTAAACGAATTACAGAGTCTTCTAGATCAACAATTTATAAAATACAGTAGAGAGTAGAATGCCTTCTTATGAAAAGAAGCCAACAAAGCTTGAAGATAAAAACAACCACGTAATTAATTAAATTTATATGTGTAGTAACAATAATAAAATTAATTATATAGGTAGTTTCAATTCCAAAAGACTTTTTACAGTAGTATAAATGATAAGGTATTATCTGATATAGGAGAGGTGAAGATGAATGACCAACGGCTTATATTCGTAGTACTATGACATGCCTCTAATAGTACCACTTTTAGAAACTGTTCCAAATAAACGTGTTTGTGATGATGAACAAACTTTGGAGGCGAATTGAAAGTCAGTAATTATATTATATTTATACTTATCAAGAAATCAACCAATAAACATTTTCAGATTGATGAATAATGATGATGATGTACTAGCCTGTGACGATTTCTAGTGATCTAGCTAAGTACTGGTTATCAGCTAACTCCACAAAGAAGTAAATTATTTAATTGTAAAAGTGATTGGTTTTCTGATAAAATGTTTGTTCAGATCTCATAATATGTACGCAGCTAGCTGGCACATAGGATTGATAATATTATTATGTCCACAAAGTGAGCTGCGCTGTAACACAATAAAACAATTAACTTACAAATTTGATGACTAAATCGTGTTATGATTGATGATGATAGTTTATTCAATTGATGTTCTTCAATATTATTATTGAATTTGTTTCCAAACCTTGTTCTGGTAAAATTAGTTTTATAAATGATAAAATAAATGACATAGATTAATCTTAATCATATATTTATCTCGTTCCTTTTTTAAAGGTTGTACTATTTGGTCAAAATATTAATTATTATTGATTATCTCATTCATTAACTTTAACTTTGAGTATTTTGCTTTCACTAAAATATTATTTAAAACAAAACTCACAGTCACAAGAAGTATTTTATGTAGGGATTATCGATTACATTTGGTCATCAGGTGAAGCTTTTTAATGGTTCGTCGTCGTTTATTCATAAACAAGAGAAAGCACCTTCAGAAATTCAATTCGCATTTTATTTCATGTTGGGGATGCTTTCATACATCATTCTTTTTCTTTAAAATTATATTGTTGTAGACACAGACCACAGGCATTATATTGGAATTGGACTAGTTAAATAGGATCAAACTATTTAGGTTGCAGTTGCTGCATACTTATAGGTGGAAAACTACCATCATGGTGTTGGCTGCAAGTTAACTGGTGTCATCGCGTTGTTCCCCGTTAACCTTGCAGTAGCAGTCGCGTTGCAGTACCACATTTGCTCTCCATGCGAGCAACTTTCATTGCTTCCTTCTCTTGTGAGAATCAAAATGAGACCAGCTAAAGAGACAAAGGTCCCGAACAAAGCTGTGGCGATCGCTGGAATTTTTTCGCGGCTCAAAAGAGGCGATGGCTCCAGCTTTAAGTAACATAGGGCAGGAATGATGTAGGCCAATGGCATTGCTGCAAGTATACCCTGGAAAACGCGTTTACAAAAATATTCTTAAGCATTTAATAGGCAATAAGGATTTATTTTATCGTTTTTGAAAAAATAGAAGTCATCAGCATCTAGCTACATACTAACAGTAAGAAGCTTACATTCAGTTCCAAGACCACACCCAAACAATCCGTTGAAATCGATGCGACGTAAGTCCCCAAAACAATTAAGAGGGTAATACTAAAGTGTCTGCTGTTACTTGAGCCAGGTTTTCCGCTGAAGAAGATACTTTGGATCACGTCTCGAGCAACAAAGCATTCCAAGGGATATGTCAATAGTATTGTCAAACAAAAAAGCAGCCTGGATATATTTATAAGGTCATCATTCCAGCAATAGTTTTCCAATAGGTCTCCTATAATTCATAAAGAGTTTCGGTTAATATAGAAATAGCAATCTATCGATAGAAGCGATTCATTATTTAATCACTTGATTTATAATCATTCCCATCGGTACTACATACCTTGAACGTATCCGGTGAAAGTTCCATAGCCAACCAGAGCAAATATCAGGCTAATGACCAAGGAGCTGCTGATGGAAATGTGGGTAACTTTTTGCCATTTCTCCTGGCTTGTATTTTTCATGCTCCCGTACAGCATAAAAGTGTTGTGGTGACACATGAAGGCAAAAGCGTAGATGCCAATTGCCTGAATCACTCCATCGGGATTAATTGCTCTCCAAGCATCAGGTGTCGGATGGCTACATAGTAAGTTATTTTCATTAGTGGCGAATTTCCAATTAAATCATATACCTATATAACCTATTATATACGTCTTATAAAGAAAATAGCTCTTACATGTGCAAATTCTCCATTGATTCTGATCTAACGATGATGGAGAGTAAAATTATCCCGATAGAGACTAACGAAAGGAAAGAGACTTTAGACATTTTCGCTACGTGCCGATATAACGAGAGTGGTAGTGTAACGAAAGCAGTTGCAAGTAAGACAACGGCTTCTCTCTGAAACTCTAAATTTTCTGAAGTCTCCGATTTCATGGAGGAGAAGTACATGAGAACTTTCGTCAGCGTATCTCCAACTATAATGTTGTAGCTTATCATTGCTGAAAAATACAAAAAAAAAATCGTGTCATTACATTGTCATTTTATTGGAACAAATGTATTTTTAAAATAACTTCATCATTACCTATTACTGGATATACAAACTGAATAAAAGACAGGATATAAAATCCCGGTCTGCCAAATGCCGCTTCCATCATTCCCTAAAAGCCACCACATTATTATAAAACAATTTTTATTTTTTCTCAAAATTAATTCGAATCGGAAACTCTTGCAAATATATTCGGCACCTGATAATTGTGAGCTAAACTGCTTTTGTCATACCCATCATCAATATCCATCTGAACAAAACAAATATAAAAAAAGACATTTCATTCTTCTGCTATAGTCAAATTTGAATAAAGCCTTGAATTATTTTGTAAAAAAGATTCACAAGATGCATTTTAAAGAACAAACCTGCTGAACCAATTGACTCATATCATCTACAACTGTTGCTGCTGTGGTATTCGGATTATTAATGCTGGTAGTTTCCGTCGGTGAGTCTCCTGCATTTTTAATAGGTGGTCCCCTTCCTTGACTTTCACTACTGGGAGCAGCTCCAGATGAAATTCCTGGGCTTGTAATTTGGCTGGAATGTGTTGATGGCATGGTGGGTTTCACTTTTCCTCCACCGCTACTCCCTTTACGTTCCTACCGAAAGAATGTGAAGAATTTTTATTCACTTTTCTCTCATCTTCCTTAAGTTCTTCGCGTTTTCGCTGATTCTACGAGAAATCATTATTATTTCCTTTCCCATTGTGCGTAGGCGAGAAGTGAAGAGAATTGAGCAAAATTTTTTATATACAGAACTCAACTGCTTCCCATTTTCCCAAAACCCTTCAATAAATTATTCAATCGCTTTCAAAAAAGCATTAACATTAATACAAGTAAAAGATGCTAAGAACCAGTGGTGAAGTAAATTTACAGTCTGAATTGTGTTAATTTTGTCTGTGATTAAAAACATTTTTTGCTAGAAATAATAAAATTTACCATCACCATTGAGACATAATAAATTAATTAATCATCAATAAAAACCTGCAAGTATAGTTATTATGTATTTAAAAGTCTGTCAGATAACTATGAAGCTGCAAACTTTTCAAGTTTTCAAGAAATGCAGAAGAGTGCCGACAGCGGGGTACTCTGAGACGCCTGGAAATCCCATAGCACTAGATTTCTCTTACTCTCCTCTCCGCAACTATCTTTTTCTTTCCTGTCTTTCTTGAGTACATAGCATTAACAAGACAGTATAGAGTAGATGGATCAGAATAAACAGGAATTCACCAATTTCAGTAATAAAGATTGAACATACCTAATTGACAAGTAGCAGATAATTGAGTTATAGCAGATTGTTACGTCAAAAATTTAGTTTTGTTAGTTTAAAAATAGGTTGTTAGTATTATTAGTATTCAACGGAAGGAACAATTTGAATCGAAATAAACAACAACCTACAAACAAACTTTTCTAGTTTGCTATGCTTTTAGCAAAGAAAAAATGTATACCTGTTGATCCCTTCGTCCAGCAGCATTTTTATTTTCCAAGATGTAACTTTTTTCTGTTGCTTTTTTGTTTCCTCCTCCGCCTTTGTTGCTGCCACCAGCAGATCCTCGTCGATCACTCATGCTTTAAATTAAAACTTCACTTTCACATGTACGAATAAAGAATATATCTCAGTTTTGTAAGTTCCCGTTCCCAATCCCATACGTTTTCTTTTTCTCGAAATTTGGTCCTCCCACGAACATTTAAGTATAAACTTCTTTCTAGTTTATAACATTTTCTAATTTTAAACAGCTGAAAGTTTTTTAAAAGTCTGCAAAGACGATCCACAGGCACACTGGCAAAGAAGATAGCGTAATAATAATAATTTACAATATTAACTGCTTAAATAATGCACAGATAGTAAAATCAGCGGACTTGATAGATTCTTTAAATTAAAGGACTTGCTATATTTTATTTTATCACATTGAATCGTTCATTGGTTAGTACTGTACTGTACCTTTAAAAATACGAACAATGTGGACAATATAGCGTTAAAAGCATTCACTCATCTCTTTAAATATGTACAAGCTTTAGTAAAATTAGTAAAAAAGGGTGCGTAGGAGTGCAGGCGTAGAAAGGATGACAATTTATTTGCAAATTTAATGTACGCATATTATACACAAATGCATGCAGAATACAGATAAAAAGGCTCCCCTTTCATTTCAATACTGAAACGAAGGACCCCTATATTTTTAGTACTTTTATCAAGTGATCGTGCAGCATGCCCCTTTTTGAAAACTCAGATCTTATTTTGAATGTATGACTCATTCATGATAATGATGATGGAAAAGTATTGCATTTTGTAATAGAGAATCAAATTATAATCATTACCAAAAAAATCTCACATGCAATCATAGTGAGTGGTATGCCATGTATTAGACTCAAGCGGACAAAATGTCAATCTTATCGGTAGGTATATATACGAATGCTACCACAAGTCACATAATAAATGCTCTTCACTTTCTGTTTCTTCATTTTACAAAGATGTGAATCGCTACTTTTTTTTGCATCAGTGAGATGCTTTGTGTCTGTGTCCTGTCGCAGAGTTACGCAAACTTAAAATCGCTTGGTTGGGTTAATAATGAATTTTTTCTGCAATATTTTTAAATTCATATGCAGCTAGAGAGGATCTAACGATAAGGTACACCTTTCATTCCTCTGCTGTCATTCCTCATTGTCATGTTACATTGTCATTTTGCTGTTGTGGCCATGCGTTTGTAATAATGTACCGTGTGTCAACAATGTAACTATTTGTGTAATATGTACATACTAGAATTGCGTAATTGGCATGTTAAAAAATCAAGCGCAACTATAAACTTTGCTTTTTCCAGTTTTAGTATTTTTTGGGTTTATTTCAATAAATTTTTAGATCTCTACTCACAGACAAAAGGTTCATTTTAGATTTAATGTTGCCTGACCATTACATTTAGATTTAGATCTGAATTTAGCGTGAGAAGCTCTACAACTTCAATTTTAAAAGCTGTAAGCTTTAAAATTTATTGTAAAAGCGTTCCTAGAGTTTGTTTTAGTACATAAGTACATAATGTGACAAATTTCAATTTTGCAAGGCTTGTAAGTGTTTCAATTGATTTGACTTACCATGTATCTAGGTTTATTCACTGATATAATTTTTCCTATAAATCCTTTCCTGACTTAGAAAATTTGAAATATGTAACACTATTCACTAACTGCAATTTACTACTGACTTATTTAGCGTCCTAATCACAGAACATAATAGAGCACAACAAAATGAGCAGCAGCAGCTCACGTATGCGTCGCGTCATGGGCTGTGAATACGTTTTACCATAATATAACGCTTTACATCGCATCGCAAAAAAAAACTATCCGCTTTACCTGCTGCTGCCAGCCAACAATAATAACTAGACATAATATTATTGTTCGTTCAAATTACTTATGGTAAAATGATTCATTGTTGTTGCTTGCTGTTACTAGTACTGCTGCGGTGTTTCAATTTAACGAGCATTTATGAGAGCAAACCATGTTTTTAAAAGCATAAGTCTTTGCAAAAATAAAGTTTTCATAATAAGCTTTGAAATTGTATTTAGTTTAGCAACATTATAGTTTCGAGTGAAATATGTGCTCTATGCTTATAAAGTTTGAAGTCTATATATAAGTTGATTACGCTAGGCTAAGGAAGGGAGGATGTAATTGTAAGTGAGTTTGCTGTTACTCTATTTACTACACAGATATCCTTTTATGTAGGAGACTCTTCTTCTGTCTTGTATGAAATAATCTTTGTTTTTGCTATTATGAGCCGCCTCTTCTGTGAGCCTGAGCTACATTGATTATTATGATGCTACGCTTTGTGAGTGATACCGTAACAGATTTCAAACTCCTTAAAGGGAAACGGTACTTTGAAGAAGATGGTGGAAGTTTATATAGGGTATCTTGATGATAATCAAATTCTGCATCAACAACGCGCAACGCCAGCAGCATCCATCCCTCCTTGTCGATTCTGTTGTGTCTGCCTTAACTAAAGAATTATACTTTTTTGGTAGATTCTTTTTAAAATACTATCGTTAACGCATCTTTACTTTTTTTCTACCATTAGTATTATTCTTTACTTAATTTTGAGTTTTATTTTTGTAAATTATTTAGCAAGTTTATATGAAATATAAATGAAATATGAATTTGAACATAATATCTTAAGTTTCTGCGAAACGATAACACGTTTTTATGAAAACCAAAAATAAATGCAATTCTTTTTATGATGCTCCTTTTGATACGTTTGTGCATTACGTTGTCAATAAATCATACCAAATTACAAATCACCGATCCTACTGCAATTTTGTTGGCACTTGGCACTGTGTTTTAATACAATGCACAGTACTCAATAACTGACTATTATTGGCGAAACCCTCAGTAAAAACAAGACAAATCATTGTAGTATTACAAGAACAAAACTGATTGAAACTTCTTCCTAAAATATCATATCAAGAATTCAAAATCATTTTATCGCAAGCTTGCAAGATAAACTCTATTTAAGAGCAACAACCTTCACACATCCAAGCTTAAATTGAAGCCAATGCATATGGTACTAATACAGACTCGATCAAAATAGACTAAATAATTAAATAATTCTGCAATAAAATCGCCATAAATATGTATTCTCATATTTTTGGTAATCTAATAGACAGAACGTAACTAAATATTTTATTTAAGCTGAATGAAATGCTGTATAAACGGATACAATTGCAAATGTAAACAAAAAGCATTTTAATTATCTAATGGGATGGCCGTTACCGTTACTTTATTTGTCACATTGTTGCATATTATAATATACTTCAATGCTTAAATGGTTATTTATATGAAACACTATTTTGTCAGTAGTCATTCAGTAGAAAAGGAAGGAACAAATATTTTCTGCTTTTTAAACATTTGCACAAGCAAGAATGTGCGTACATTTACAAATAGTACATTTCCGTTGTTGTATTTTTAGGCAACAAGTCGTTTGAAGAACCAAAGGTAGCTTATTTTAAGCAATGAGAAGCAACAATATAACAAAAGAACTGTGGGAATAAACTACGCAATAATGCAGTAAACTGCAGTAATGATGCTATTCTTCTAAAACTCGTTGAACTTGAAGTCGGCAATGTGTACTTTAAAAGTTTAAAAAGTAAACTTAAAACGCAAGTTGAAAGCAATTGCGATTTGCGATCGTTGTGTGGTGCAGTGAATGTATTTTATAATTGAGGTAATTATAATTAGCAATAATGCAGAAAGTGATATACTTTAGTCATTGAACTATGACTATATTGAGTAAGCATAAGAAAATAAATGCAAATAAGTTTTTACCAAAGATTATGTCTCGTTTTCACCTTACCCCAAATGTCGACTCCGGAAAATAATGTGGGTGGCTTTATGAGCTTGGAATTGGCACAACCAATCAGTTATCTTTGTATTATTAACTAACTTACATAATGTATTTTATTTGAGAAAAGTAGTATTCAAAGTTTTAACTTTAAACAGCAGATTGATTGGTACCTGCACTGCAATATTTAATGATTGAATTTAAACGAATTCGTGTTTTTTTATCAAATTCACTTGATTCGACAGTCAGAGAGTCAGTGATGAAAATGAAAATATAAAACGAGATGAAACTGTATCAAACATTCAATTATAAGTTTAGGAACAAAAAGAAAGTGAAAGCAAAAAACTTGTCTGTCTTTTTCAATAGGCGAGGCACAGATTTCCACAGAGATGTTGGTCCCAAGAAGTCTGAAAACTGATTGCCAACAGTTATAGTAAGATACAAGAGAAGTAAATTTGAGAACGAGGCTCAACTCAACTAGTTTCGCTCTTGCTCAAGTTTCCTCCAACTTCCTTCTACACTAAAGTGCATGGTCTAGTCTAGTCTTTCAGTGAATTACTCTTTTTATGAGCAAGTACTTCATAAAACTCTCTAGCAGCACTTGTAGCTCTATTTTATACACTCTTCGGCAATTATCTTTTTGTGCTGCTGTTGCTATTGCTGGATGCGCTGTACCTTTAAAGCCAAAGATTATTTTTTGTTATGTGAACTATCGACAGCAGCAGCGCGCAGCGTTGGTTCGGTAGAAAGAAGAGAAATCTTTCTTCTTTTCTTTCTTTACCATAAAACCTTTTCCCCTTTAGCAGTTTATAAATTTTCTATTCAATTTTCCATTGTCTATAAGGTTTCCTGTCAGCGTTTTACGTTTTTACATTATTCATGAGTACAAAGGTAGACTGTATGGTAGAAAAGTGGTGAAAGCTGGAGAACCGGAAGTGAAGTCAAACGCGAAGAATTTAATTTTAAATATTACATTACCTACGTATATACAGATAGAAAAATCAAAGGGATACATGCATGCTCTTCGCTAAAACTTCCTCTCTCGGACGGAAGGAGAATATCATGTAAAGTTAAAGCGTAAGCATGTGTGGGTTATCTCCTGTAAAAAATACAACAGATGAAAACAAATGCAATGCTCGAAAGGCCGTTTTATTGCGAATTCACACAATATTTTGATGGTAGATGGTTTTAGTTAATTTTCCAATTTTCCTTTTGTTCAAATACGAGTAAGTAGGTAATCAATTCATATTATTACTAGA
>JAHZNJ010003111.1:0-13766 GCA_027744475.1 Lepidocyrtus cf. sotoi NNG-2020 | reverse complement strand
CCGATCGAAAGTGGTCTGAGGAAACAAATGTACTCTCACTTGTGCTCCACTCAATTTTGGCCGGACGAGTCAACGCTGAAGGCAGAAGCCACGCTTTACCGCAGGTTCATTGGGCTAGCTTCGTGGATTGGAGGAACACAACTTTTACGACATGACAGAATCATAAACTCTGAGCATGGATCGTTGTAAGTCTTACATTTTAAATTCAGTCTCGTTGTATTATATCAATATAATGTTTTACTGTCAAACTAATCAATAAATCAACTATTACTATTTAGTATTTACCATCGTGTATTTACAGTTATTCTGCAATCGTGAGATATTCTAAAAGGAAAGTGAAAAATGATGCCGTAAGACGTGAGACTAAAAACTTTGAAGAAAGGAAGAAATACCTCAACAGCAGAATCAAAGCAATAACTGAAGACCTTAAAGATGTAACGACCACTAAATCAGAGCTCAGCTGGTTGACGAACGAGCGAGCAAGGTTTGAGACGGAGCTTGCAGAAGATGACAAGGTGTTGATTGAATATTTAGATGCCGACAACACTTGTATCTCTACGGCAATTGACGATATTCGCTACTATATGAGTCGTCATAATTTACCCTTATCAGTTCTCGTGGGTGAACACGGAAATAATAAGATCGAGCCACATTGTGTCTGTATCATCTTTCAGAAGTACAATGATTTATGGGAAGCTATAGTGAAGGACCCAATCCCAGTTTCACTTACTTCAGTAAGAACCACAACCAGGAATCTTTTAAAGGGAATTGGATATGTTACTGTCAGGGTTTTAGGAGAGCTTGCAACTGAAACGCAGCGCGAGTCAATTAATTGTCTTGGTGCATCTCTCCAGTCGTGTGCAAGAGTTCTCGAGGGAACTTATCCCGCCTGTTTCTCCGGTGGATTGGCTCAGATGTGTTTTAGGAGTTACGACATTGTTCGAGTAAAATATGTGAATACGTCTAACAGTTCATGGGACTATGCGTAATTAAATTAAACAAAAATATCTTTTAGTAACAGTACAATTTTAACTAAATGCATCTAATAATAGCGTACTCTTTTTAAATATACTTTTATTCCATGCGACACAGGGTTAAAAGACAACCAGCTCATGAGATTCCTGAAACGCGACCAATTTCTGAAGAATCTGCCAGGGAATTTGTGGACCTCAAACAGTTTCTGACCACGTTTCACACTTTCATCAACGATGAGCATAAGAGGCACAGAACTGGTCTAAAAGCTTATCATGTAAAGCAGATTCTTGATAGACGAGTGGTAGAAGGTGCGTTACAATATTTCATCCGCTGGAGTGGTTATAGTGAGTCGGAGGATAGCTGGGAACCCCTTGAAAGTTTAGAACAGTCAAAAGAGAGCGTCGTAGAGTACGAACTTAATTATTTAGCTTCTCATCCAGATAAAGAGAATGGAGTCACGCTCCGTAAAGTTAAACCAAGATGGTTCACTAAACGCAAAGCCATTGACACTACTGAATATGTAGTGGAGAATATCGTTGCGAGGAGGGTGAGGCAAGGACGATTAGAGTATCGTGTACAATGGTTGGGATATGGACCTGATGACGAAACATGGGAAGACGTTGATAACTTAGAGAATTCTAAGGACAAGGTAATGGACTATGAGACGACGCTCAACCAGAAACGTCAGAAATTAAAACTGTTTGATGTCAAGCCGGGATGGAAAGCACTCTATGAACCCGAATAATTTCGATTTACTATTTACTCAAGTTTTGTTATATTATGATTCTGATTCTATGATTCAGACTCTGATTCTTTATGATTATGTTTCTGTATGCCGCATTATGTGCCTTTGTTAAATGATGCCATGCCAACTCAAAACCGATGAAATTTTCAGTATCATAATTATGTATTAGTTGAATACTAAACGCCTGTACACGCGGGAGAGCATTGTTATTGTTCTGATTAAATTTCACTCAGCAGTAGATTGTTGTTAGACCTTTCTTGCGTGAGATGAGCTCTCAGACCAGATGAGCGGCAACTGAAAATAACTCATACAAAACAAAAATCCAATGCCAACAAAAAATAATTGTGCAATTCGATCCACGAAGCTTCTCTATTGCAGTTATATGTTGTAAATTGAATTGGATGCGTCTGGTGTTTTAAATGGGTAAAAATCTTATTTTTATATCATTTTGTTAAACTTTTTGTATTTATAATGATGACATAACAGATCTACATAATATTTAAGCACAGAGTCGTAACAGAAAAAAATACAATCTGATGTAACTGCTGTGTGTTTACATGTATAAAAAACTGTTTTTATTACTTCAATACATTTTCGAGCGATTAAGTCCTGCTGTTATTAAAATATATTTAATTTAAGCATTAAATATCCCGAATGTGCTTCTCTGTCTACTATTGTGTTCACTGTAACACACCAGTGAAATTATTTAAAAATCATCTAACTCGCAAAACTCATTGATACATAGATACGGCATAATAACTGAATTGCTACATTTAAACTGTTAATGCATACTACATATTATTGAAAAGTTAATTTATAGTCTAGATACACAATAATTCATTTAATAGAATATAGAGTATATTTATACGAAGTACAAAAATATAGATTTAAGAAGTTCATGCAACCTTTGTAAGTTTATAAGTTCGTACTGTGTCAATAAATATTAATCACGTCATACTAGACAAGCAATTTACTTTGAGTTACAAGCTCCAACATTTCTTCCTCTCACAAAACTTCCTTCCTATTCTGACGGAATTCTTTCTTTAGAAGTTCTTGAATAAACTCCGCATGGTAGATGGTGACTAGCTCGGTGAGGGTTTCTGATTTCTTCACGCATTCCAATCGTCGCCTAAGGCTTGTCATCACTTAGTCTTGTTTGTCTGTGGTCGAGTGAGTGTTCTCGTATTGATGGTCGCTTTCCAGAGCTAAAAAACAAAATACATAACAAACGGATAAACATGATTTTGAAATATTTTGATTGTTGATAGATTGTAATTATACAGATTTATAACTGTTATAACTCACAAGTTGAGTTAAATTCTTCTCGTGAAATTCCAAATTAGACCATAGCTCTTTAATCTCTTTCTCAGTTCTCATGGAAGTTTCCCTAGCATTTCTCAGCAATTTCATTTTGTTCTCAACTACCAGTTTCCGTTTGCGATTATTGTCTGACCTTTTCTCCAATTTAATTCGCTTTTTATCTGAGCTGCCTGGTGGTATATTGATGACATCTGGCATAATGAGCTTTTAATTTTCAAACTGCAAAATGCTATCGCAACTGGCTAGTAATTTGGCCAGTAAAATACTTGTCTTCTTTTCTGCTTCTGCGGTACATGCAAGTCTTATCAAAGCAGTTATTCTTCGATCCTCAAAAGTGGAGAGCAGTTGTAGTGGCTGTAGACCATCATTGAGTCTATAAAAATTAAAAATATGACAACACATTGTAAGAATGGGATATAATACGTGGGAGTGAAAGTTTAAGTGTAAAATGCTAGTATAATGACGCAAACATAATAACTATTATTGTAATTACTACGCTTTTCTGTCTGAGATGGGCGTAGTTGGAATTGGAACATGAGGAAAGTGTTGTGTGTCAAAAAGCCCGTAACATTTTACAGCAGCATTGACTTTTAATGGATTTGGTGGTTGATTATTATTGTTTCTGGCTGTGTGTCCAGTAGCGGGTTCAGTAACAGGTTGTACTTGAAATCGCGTGCCTGTTGTGGGAGGTGATGTAGATGATTTGAAAGCATCCGGCCTATTTTCGACGTTGCGTTTATTGGGCTCAGTCAATGGTCTAATTCCGCTGTGTTTAGCACTGGCAGTTATGCCTAGAGAAGGAAGCTTTGTTGATGCGTCTTTAGCTACGTCTGGTACCGACTTGTTATTGCCAGTAGAGAAACTTAATATTCCTGCAAAGTGCTTGTCCTGAGGTTCGCTTTATTGAAATCGCCTTTCACCTGCACTTCTATGGATAATATTTGTGACGAGCAAGTTGATACTCACTTACAAATCTCGTTTCTTGCATTATCATTATTAGGCCATCTCCAAATGGACAATTGAAATCAACACAGTTGCCATGTCAGTTAGCTAGTTAGTAAATTCGCTCACGCAAAATCTTTCTCTCAGGGATTTGAGCTCGCCATTGGTCCTAAATCCTTCACTTCATTTCTACACATGTCCGTTTCACTTGCTGAGACTTATTCGCTGCGTTTTTCTCATTATATGCAGATAAATACTATGCAGAGCTGATTAGTTTGATGCCAAATTATTTGATAACAAAAGAATTAAGAATTGGGGAATTTGTAGTAACTGAAAGAATATATATCATTTAAATTAAATCTGCATGCAAACGCTGCTTCGTGCAAACACTATTAGCAATTAGAAGAGCAAAACAATGCAGTTGTGAACAAGAGCAATCACTGCATACAACTAGTTATATAATATGATGATAACAAATCAGATAGATAAGTCGGATCTTTTTAACAGGCATTACATTTAATGCACTTAAAATTAAAACATCAGAATTTTATGAAGCAAGCTGCTTCTAACAATAATACAATGTCATTTTAATCACTATTTAATATTTGCAGTAAAGCTAATAAGGATACAATACATCACGAGCGGTCATTATTAATGCACGTCATTTTAAAAGCAATTAGGTTGTATGTTGTATCGTTAAGATTACAAATTCCCCAAACAAAATTAAAAACAATCTATTGGTATGAAAATGAGTTTGAGTAGCTAATCTCTTCTTATCTGCTCTTGTAAAATACTAAAAGATCTAAAAGAATGCTAAAAAACTAAAAGGTTGAGAGATATGTTCTATATTATTATAGTAATGATTGACCCGTTTAGGTTGTTAATTGACCAGACAACTTTACATAGTAACTGAAACTTTTCTAGTTGGTTGAAAATCGTCGATTTCTTTTTTGAGTATGTCTTGTTCAGTCTCCTCCAATTCTTTGAAATGTTCACAGTTTTCAACAGTCTTACGCATCCTGTAAGAAATAAATCAGTTTTCTCTTATAAAGTAGCACAGAGTAGAATGATATGAGTTCACGGACAAATGCTGTGGTCATACCTGTACATCATATTTAATGATCGGTTTTTTATCTCATTATATCCATCCACGTTCCTAGCGAAATAGTATAACTTTAAGGAGACATCCGGCGGAAATAAAACATAGTCATTTTCTTCGATCGCTCCCTTCAAATGTACTTCTAATTCGTTCAATCCGTATTTATGAGCGAACAAAAGCAAATCGACAGTACTAGATGGACCCAATCGGGAAATAGAAATCCCCTTTCCATAAAAATACGGCAATAGAAATTCGAATGCATTTCTTCCTAAATCCAGCAACTCAACGCGAGCATTCACTGACTCCATCATTCCTATCTCCGGGTCAATCATAGCAGCAAAGGCTTGACATTGGGCTGGCGAACAATTTAATTATTAAATAGCTTATTTATTAAATGAAATTCTGAAAAATTAAATATTACCAATAGCATCAGGTAATATTTCTTACCAGCAAAGATACTTTTTTGACATCTCAGTACCGTCACCCACAACAACGGTCAGATCTTTGTGAGATTCAATAGAAAATTGAGACGTCGTAATGTTGTACGGACACTGGCGTATACATTTGTCCCATTTAACTGAAAGGTATAATTCCTGAAACGCAACCTCCTGAACCCCTCTATTAGTAGTTGTAAACGCCTCAAAAAGAACATCACACAACGAACCACTGAAGTCTTCAGAAAGGAATACTTTTCCACGAGCTAAAATTAACGATGAATAATAATAATTATTTTATTATAGAGTTTGAGCAATTGAACGATTAGTAAACCAGTATTTTATTTAAGTCAAATACGGATTACAATCATACCTGATTCAGCCATTTCATCTTTGTGGCAATAATGTCCCACGTAATCCCCATGTAGTAATTCAAGTTCAGTTTTACGAACATTGAGAGTTCCTCTTATTTCGATAATCGGAGAGAGTCTTTCTATATCTCGCAAGAGAGTTTTATCTATTTCAAACCACAATGAGACATTCTTTGAACTGCGGTTTATTTCAGTCCATAGGCTAGTGAAACTAGAAGGAAAATTACAAAGAATAGTGAAACCAGACCCGGCGGCACCAAAGAGCAAAACGCATGGAATGTATTATTAAGTTAAAAGCGTTGTATTACTAACATATCGTTTTTACAATATATCCTTTTAGTAGTGATCAATCCAATTAGCCACCCCACCTCAAATCCAAATTGTTTTGGATTGAAATTCATGAAACTTTCTGGGATCTCAACATTTGCATATCTCCATGACTGCAACCTGAAGCTCGCTACATCGCCTCCTGGAACTTAACTCAGAAAAAGTACATTTAGGGATTATAAAACTACATACAAACAATACATACAACTAGGGATTATAATTAAACTATAAGTGGACTAATTATGTACTTACCACTTGTTCCATCGTTTACCCAACAATTCTCCAGTGATTTACCGGCACTTATAAACAATAAAAGGCAATATAACCGCAGTTCAAATTAACAACAGTAAAAACAAACTCACACGGATGATGCTACTAAATCATACTAACTTTTATTTATTGTGTATTGTGTAGCCGACATAGAACGTTTTTACGCACCACTTAGTAGCACACTAAAATATGTCAATCAAACGTAAACAAGAAGAAAACAAAGACCGACAAAGAATTATCGAATTACACAGATTTTCCCGGAGAAGCACTGTTAGCCATTGAAAGATTTTCATGAAGCGGTGATGCTCACAGTTCGCCACACTTCACTGCAATGTCCTTTGCGTTCATGTAGGCTAGCTATACAATACCATATTTGCTTGTCTGTCTAAATCTACGCAAAATAAATATTGCTTATCTAAAAACACTTAACTTGTTTGCATAATTTTTGTAGACATTTCATTGCTCATGGTATTTGGGCTTGGCTTGGAGATGCCTTTAACACGATTAAACGTAACGGTGGATTTATATTGAGGATCCCATTTGAGATTTGAGTTAGGTGAAAGGCAAAAAGTCGCCAAGCAATTTCACACACATTAAGATTAAATAAGAAGGAAGCGTTTTTGGGACTTTAATTTAGTTTTATAAAATTTAAATCGGTCTAATGAACAAGGAACGTGCAAATTTTAAAAAACCAATTGCATTTGTGTGCGTGGTAAATAGTTGAAACACATCAAACACAATAGGTGATCGCTGCATGCAACGAACACGAATCAAGAAGATACGCTGTTTCGAAAGCAAATTGTTGCCAATTGAAAAAAAAATTGATTTTGACTTGCGTCCTGAATAAACTTTCTTTAGCGCTTTCGCACAAATAATTCGCATGTGCAGAGACAAGGTCATTCAACTTCGTTTGTGGCTGGTCAAGTTCAACCTGAAAACATTGAAAATGTATGCATAATATTATACATATTATCAATCATCATCATCGCATCATCGTCACCACGGTCCGAGTATAACTTACTTAGCACACAACGCACGTCATAATATGTAGTGCAAATATTGAGTGTGAGCGGAATACACTTTTCACAGCACAGCAAAGCGGTTTTCTATGTCGGAAACGTTAAACGCAATCTAACCTTTGACTGATGGATTTTGAAATTGATTGGTACTGTTTTAGAATCCTGCTGGGCTTTTTGTCATTCTGGCCAAACATGTCATTTTTTTAAAGTTTGTGTGATTAACTCTGAAATCACCGTTTTCTAACCAGCATTTATCTCATGTTATTGAAAGGGTTGGTTCTTACTATTAGTGCAACAAATTTTCCTCTCCAAGTGTGATGCACTATGTGCGCTGATGTGGTGATTTTCTTTTTTCCTCGTTCGTCAAAGCCGATGATTAGCAGAAACGTTAACAATTTTTTAATTTTTTGCATCCTTTTAAAAATTTACCACAAAGATGGAAGCCATAAACAGAGCACTAGCAAATTCATTGGTAAGTTAGTTACAACGGTAGACGTGACCAGAAAAATAATTATAATTATTACGAGCATTTTTATGGTGCAATTCACACATTTTTATTGTGCAATTCACAGATTCTTCAAAAAATCTTTCTCCAATCAGAATTCACTCTCAGGAAGGAATTCCGCGTTGTAAACCAGCTTTGGAGGAATTCCTCAGTAGAGAAGTGGCGGAAATGCGTAGTGGTCCAGATCAACATTGCTGACCAACAGAAAGAAGGGACATCAACCTCAGAGACAATAAAACATAGTCTGGAAGAATTTCTCTCACTTTGTGAAGGAGGGGAGAACGAAGCCTACCGAATTTCGGAGTTTCCTTTCCAACGTTTACGGATTTGTGGGGGGAATACTATACGCACAACATCAGTCATTAATATTGAAGACGAAGACAATCCCGTGCAGAAAATAATTCGTGGTGGCTGTTTCCATTGCCCTTCTATGACATACTTGGAGTTGAATGGGCTACATTGCACCAAAAACTTGATGAAAACTTTCAAATGGATTCTATCGGAAGGTTGTGTGAATCTGAAGGAACTAAATATAGCAAATTGCTTTATCAATTATCACAAAGATGAAAAAAACGCGACGAAGCCTACAGAACGGAATGCTCCAACAATAACAGCAAAGCAGCTCAAAATTATAACTGTACAAAATACCCGCTGGTTTGTCTATGACCGGCGTCAAGAGAGTGTGTCTGTAACTTGGGACATTCCTGCATCGGAAATCCTAGAATTGGTTGACACTGCGCCAAATTTAAAGGTTAATAACTATCGGTATTGTAACAATTTAAGTCTGATTAATAAACTGCTATCATTATTTTTCTTATATTAACTGAGTTGTACTTATTATATTCCAGGCTGTATTTTACGATCTCATCGATGCCAAAAAGGTCCGAGCCATGATGCCTGAAGCAAAGAGAACAGCAGTTGAGTTTATAGAACTTAGACACAGAAAATCCTATAAAAATATAAATTAAATACTAAATACTGACCATGCTTTTTAATTAGTTTTGTAAATCGAGTGGCTTCAATTTAATTAATTGTAAAAATTACAACAATATCTAACTCAAAAGCTACACTAATCGTAAGCAATTACTCAAAACTACGGTAATATTTCAATATAAATAATTCATTCATATGTGAATGCATTGTAATGTGTGCAGAATAAATTGTTGTGATTGATTTATCATTACCATTGATTCGTGCATCTGATGAAAGCAAATGAGACTCTACGTTATTAATGTACTTGATTTTGTGCAACCCACTGCCCAAATTTACATAATAATTAAAAACTACATTTCTTACTAGAAATTCAGATTACCACCGCTCGCCTGGGTACTAATTTCTGAGATATTTTTTTTTTGTTTATCAGTATAAAAAAATATGACTGAAAGCTAGGAGTTAGGAGTTAGTATTAGTTATTTAATTACAAATACGGGGGTATTACAGTTAGGTGCAAGAACTACATACACATATATACCTGTAATATATATATACCTGTGCAAGATAAAATATTCGTTATTTTAAAAGCTTGTTATCAATTACCCGAGCTATTCTCTGATTAAATAACCCTTGATAAGGTTTGAATGTGCAGGTGTGTGTGTTTATGACGAGTGGCGCTGTTTTGAATTAATATCATTGATTTTACCCAAAGGATACACAAAATGTAAAATTAGCCAAGCCATCAAATATATTTCTGCAATTTACATATGATCCATTTGAGTTGCCTTTTCGCATTATATTTTAAAAAACAACATTGGTCTGCAAACCACTATTGTCGTGCAAAATTTTAAAATACTGACTGAGCTTGGTGGAGTAAAAAACCAGAATGTCTCGCTCAAATGTAACTCCACGCGGTGCTCTGGGTGATATACAAAAACTAATTTTTTCACCTTGCAAATTAATTTCGAGAGATTTAATGATGATATTCTGAAAGTACATAACATTTAAACTTATGATTGCTTAACATAAATTTTTAATTCACTGTTGTGCGTGTTTTGTTTGGAGTTTGTTAGGGGAGGGAGTTTGAAATGGACAAAATTGTGATAAGTTTGTATAGGTAGATATATATTTGTATTGTTTCCTCAACAATGTAGCCAACCAAAGCCAAATAATCGTAAGTCGGCTTTCTCTACAACTACTGCAATAATTAAAAGGTTTGTAAATAAGAAGTTTATTTATCATTCCCGTTATTTGCATATTATATATGCAACAATCCTTATTTAATTTCTTAAACAAATGAATTGTCGATATTTCCTTGTTGGTTTGAACAAAGTGCAATTATTTATGGAAACATGACAAAATAAACTTAAGTAGGCCTATAACTTTAACTTAAATAAACGTAAATGAACTATAATGAACATAAATGCAATTGGTAAAAAGTTTTAGTGGATCGTATCTATCAAAAAGGAAACAAATAATTAATTGGAATACAATTACAAATTTGAATAACTTGAACAAGAACTATGGGGAAATCTACAAGGTCTCTTACGTGTAGTGTGGTGGTGTCTCTTACATGTGGTGGTCTCTTAATGCTTTAGAGTAGATCGTTTTTATTCCCGGATCACAATTTTGCCATCAACCATCGTATAGCCACCCATTCCACTAGTAGCAAGCTCCTATTGAAAAAACAGGATATTATAGTAGTACATTCGTCGACTTTTGCTATACTTTTAAAAATTTGAATGTTAATTTTAAGGTTAACTAGTGCATACCGTCAGTCTTGGCGTAAGTTGTAACATCTGCAGCATGATATTGTTCGGAATAGGGGGATGGTGCCATTCTCCACAAATGAAGTAGTTTGTGTAGCGGACATTATTCAGTTTTAAAATACGTACCAAGGAGACAGGCTTATCGGTAGATTTTGGTGTTTTTGGAATAGCCACAGCAGGAGAAACGTCAGAAGGGTCGCGACAGTCAAATTCACAAGAGTTTAATTCCAAAATATCCAAATTCGGCAACTTCTCCAGTAGCCATCGAAAGCCGCTCACTAGGGAACCATTCGTATATAAAGTACAACCTTCTAGAGAGAGAGAGGTGAGTGTGACGGAGTTCCAACTGAAAAAACTGTTCCAAATTGTGAATGAATTGAACTTTCCGTTGTTAGCTTCAAATCGATACTTGTCTGAAACAGAGAGATGGGAATGGCGAAGGCGTAGTTGTGTAAAAGGATGTTCCCGAATGGCAAAGAATGTTCGCGGGATAGCTTCAAATTTGGTGATGAGATCCCTAAGGCGCCTCCCTTCCAGTTTATCATCGACACTGAGAACGGCATAAGTAAACCTCCAGTATGCTAATGCGGAGTCTCGCCATTCCTTACATACAAGAAGAAAAGATTTCCGATCTGCGATCTTTAATTCGTTGAAGATCAACACCAAAATCTGGAAAACAAAGAAATAATAACAGAATAAAAAGGTTATAACAAATATTGGCCATCTTCTACGTCTTGCTAGAGCCAGTATACAATCAATCAATAAATCAATTAAATAAATCAGTCAAGCAGGCAACCTGGCATTACATAGGGTATGTGGAGTGGATTTAATTGTTCCATCTGTGTTAACAAATCGATTAATAATTAGTGAAACTCTAACACAAAAATATACACAATTCTTAGCAAGGACAGAACTGAGGAATACGAATGATTCTCACACAGAGTAAAAGAGCAGTAAATGAGTATAACCAAAATAGATCGAAGTTGTCGAACAAATGGCCAAAAATTTGTCTTCTTAAGATAGTAAATAGCAAATACTCCTAAAAGGGATGACTAATAAGCAAACGGAACCCTCATCGTTGTTGAAGAAAAGCCAAAAATTTATGTGGATTTTTCAGTATGTTGCATGTAAAATAAGTTGAATGTAACCCTTTTCCGTATAAAAATGAGCAGAGATTGTGTGGATTATATATTGAGATAATAATAATCTGACATTGATGGGTTACGAAAGGGCATAAAATATTTGGCTCTATTGGATGGGCACACAAAACACACATTCAAGTAGAAGTGTAAAATTGTAGCAACCCTGAGAGCATGGATAAGCGGATTATGCATGCATTGCTATCCAATCCTGCCACACACTTGAGAAACACACAGCCTTGTTCTAATCTGTTTTTGGCAATGTGAAACCGGCAGGGAAATGGCATTAATTTATGGAACTAATATGGAGACCTGTTAAGTTAGTGCAAAAATAATTATATTGGGAGCGTTAAAATTTAAAAAAATGTTATGATCAGGGGAATATTTTCTCATAATGCCCCGACACGTTATCGTATATTAAAACTATTTTCGAAATGATAATTAACGCTCATGTTGATCTCATCAGCAAAGACCTCCGTCCCTTAAATATTTAGTAGGGCAAGTTTCACCACATTATGCAATTTTCTTCACGAATTTCTACTTACACATAGTATATTTGCCTACATACATAAGAAAAAGTAAACGCTATTTTTGGGGCTCATCATCACGAAACACGTAGACTTTGTTTTTTTAAACTTTTGTTAAAACTCAGCAACTGAAGGCTGTATTAGCAAATCAGCATTGGGTACGAGAAAATATATGCATACGACTTTATATTTTTGCATACCATTAACCATGTTAAATTTGAAACAGTGAAATTGCATATGGCAATTGTGTTCTCTGGGTAGCAGGTAGCATACATAATACAAGCCCATAAGTAAAGCATACACAAAATAAATTTTCATTATATCGAAACATTTAACTATTTAACATCACTTTTTTTGGCAACTTCAGTAATAATAATAACTGTATTTGTTTTATAAATGTTTTTAAATCAATCCTACATGGCTGCGGGCTTAGATTGAGGATTTTATTTGAACTGAATGAATAGCAAAAAATTACCCAGGCCATCTCACACATATTAAAGGTTATGGTGCGGTGTGTGGTTAGCGTGTCGGTGAAGAACAAAATTATTTTATAGGATTTCTTTATTTATTAAGCAGCAGGTTAATTTTAAAAAGTAATTAATAGATACGCATAACGAATTAGAATAGCAATGATAACCGACATTCTCTGGATCACTAACTGCTGCCAAAATGACTACCAAATCCTGTAGTTAATAAATAATAAATCCGAACACCAACTTGCATAATACAACTTGTTTAAAACAGAGCCAGTCTAATAATAATGCTTAACAAAAACTGGTATTTATTTCTGATCCACGCAAGTAGAAGCGCGCTTACACAAGCACGTTTTGCATTAACAATAAAATTTAACTTTTAATTCCTTATACAAAAAGCAATTCTTTAAATTTTGTTTTATAGCTATGCCGCCACACGTACTTGACCAATTACTTCACCGGCTTTTATTGTTTCTGAAAGGAAAAGAAATAAATCAAATCAAATCAAAAGCAAGCGGCTTTTTATTACATTGATCATAGCTAATTTTTAAGATAGCCGCCCTGCAACTATTTCACACTATGCAAACCATGTTGTGAAAAATTGTTGTGCACAGCGAAAAACTGTCACACACACATTGGAATGATTCTTCGCTCTACTTCCGGCTTCTGCTTTGGCTGACTCAGACTCCCAGAGAGGAAAAATAGCGAAGAAAGGGAATGAATGAATGAGTGACGCGCCCTGCCATTTGAATTTATGCTTATGTCGCTGTCGATTCTGTTGCTATTATATAATGAGTTAAAAGTGCTACATTTTGCTTTTCCAGTTAAGTCAGATTGAATTGCATTCGGTGCAATCGTACACAGTATTTTTTTTCGGGGAAAAAAGAAAAGAAGAAAGATAGTATAAGTGAATTGATT
>JAHZNJ010003110.1:0-18223 GCA_027744475.1 Lepidocyrtus cf. sotoi NNG-2020 | reverse complement strand
CAGCTTTTAGTATTTTTATGGGGATAACGCAAAAATGCAAAATGCAACCAAAACGCATGCATGCCAAAGAATGTTTTTATTGTACATATTTTGCAAGATTAGTAGAAGTGAGTTAGACAAGATGTGATGTGACAACCATTTTTCAACAGTTATTTCCTGAATAAGTAAGCAAAAGAGGAGCAATTTTGGATGCACTTGTCGTTGTTGCTGCATAACTGCCGTCACTACTGACCAAATCAATTCACAATCAAAAAGCATTTTTGTTGGTTGGAAAAGTTAGACTGCGTTTGACATTTTGGTGATGATGATGATGGTGCTCTACTAAAATAATTGTAAGTAAAGTAAAATGCATTGCTCAGCAAAGAAACTACAACATTTATCACGCAGCAGCAGCACCGGCTCTTACAGGTAAAGTAGTAAGCAACTTTGATTTTTACATAAGCTTGTCATCTTCTTCTCTGTTGAATGAAAATGAGAATGTTATTAAAACACATTACATATTCGATTCAATGCAACAAAATGCAATGGAAAACGAAGTTGTGGTTGACATGATGATGATGGTATTGATGAAATAGTTTTCTGCATTTTTAACTTTGTCAACTCTTGTGACAGTGCTTTCAATTGAATTACTTACGCATGCAATACAAACTGAATAGATAATAGGATATGAAATCAGCTGCTAATTCGCTTTTGTTCTAATTTATAGTTTGCTTCTCATAAGAGAGTCAATTCAACAAATGGGTTTGGATAAATTAATTAGGTATTTTAACGGGCAAACAAAATATACCGGAGAAAACTACGGTTAGATTAGCTCATAAAATGAAAGATTATCCAATTTGCTTCCTACCTCAACAATAATGAGCTTTTTAGCATATAAAGTATATCTACATAATTCAATGTCAAAAAGTAACATTAAATTTGTATCTGATGCCTTGTTTACGTTACCCTAATCTACATATAAGACAGTACATAAAGATGATGAGAGCACAAATCGTGAATGTTTTGAATTTTTCAGTGAGCAAGACGGGGTCGCTCATTCACATTATGTGTACCAGATATTTTTATTATGCACATCATTGCGTTGTATTTATGTAAATAAATACATATTTCATTCCCCTTTCCAACTCCTTCTTGTCAAATCAGATCATCTTTATGATTAAATGTCATGACACTGTCCACATATGCTCATAACTTGACCTGTGCTCTCACGAGAGTAGTACCAATAGGTACCTATTATTGCTCTCTGTCCTGGTTGTGTTTTCAATCTTTTAATCTTAAGCTGGATATTCTGTACACTGTACAGTGAAAGAACCCTTTCATGTTCTAAGAAATCGTCTAAACTTGTTGAAACGTCGATGAAATGAGAAGAACCAAAATCAAACAAAATTTGAATTCATTTTCTATTCAGTTTTGAAATGCTCTCACTTAAGAATGCAAACAAAACTTTCTCTGGTGCATCGACATCTACGTTTTACGCAAATTTGTACAGAAGTAAGCGAAATCAATTATGACGTATATAATATAAAGCAAGGCAAGGCTATCTTATCTCTCTAGATTAGAGCTAGATCTTGACCTGCTCCTACATAATTTATAAAGAAAAAGACATAAAAACTGTTTTATTTCGTGCACATTCCTCCTTTCAGACAAGAACAAAAAAATATAAATTCATGCCATCATGCATAGTCCAAGTCCAAGCATAAAATACGTTTGTAAAGGTTGTTTGACTTTTTGACTGTAAAAAAGCTTTAACACAACTTTTTAAGGTTTTTGTTTCAAACGTGAGATTATGATTGAAATTCTTCACTTTTGCTACTCTACAACTTTATCAAGAAAAAAAATTCAGCAAGATCTGCTATTCTGCTATAAAGCTTTTCAGATTTACTCTCTCATAATACTTTTCAAGAGACAGAGCACACAGCACACTTCCTTTTTCTTTTTTCTTCAGGTTTAGAAGCAACAGCAGCAGCGTCAGTTTCGTCAACGCCACAGGTATTTCACTCTCTTCTCCGTTTGCTCATTCTATGAGTGAGTGAGTGAGTGGAAGCGTTTACAATTTACATATGCATGACTTTTTTGTCAGGTTTTACAATCTCCGTTTTCCTTCTTCTAAAAAAATTGGAGTTAGTGCTCTTGCGTTTGCGATGGGTACGAGTACGCTACGATGATGTGCGATGGCCATGATATTCTGTTTGTTTCTTGCAGCCTTGAAGTGTTCAATATTTTTTTTGCTTCTTCTGTGTGTTGCTTTAGAAACTATATCGTGAGTGAGCGTAATGATGATGATGATGATGAAATGAATCAAATTCAGGTGAATCGTAACGTTTACCAATAAATATAATATTTGTTTAGGAAGAAGAAGAGAAGATTATTATGAGCCAGAGTAGAATGATCTACCTGTGCGGTTTTGGAAGTTTCTTCCTCTCGTTGTGTTATGATGTTGTTGCGTGCGTGTTATTATCCCCTCTCTCTCTCTCTCATTTACTCTTGACTTGTTTTTTTTGTCATATTCCCCTCGATCGATGACGACGACGACGACGCGACATGACTGGTATGTACTTTATGTACTTACCTTATACAAACTTACCTAATAGAACAGCTAAAGTAAGAAGATGAGTTTGTTTGAGTTTGAGAAAAAAAAACGTTTGTGACAGTTTTTTATCTTCTTCGTCTTCTCTGTTTCTTCTCATGATGAGGATACTGTTACATTTTGTGCTTGTAAACTTTTTACAATATTTTATTGATAACTGACCAGTTAATAGTTAATTAACATAAAAACATAGTCAAGTCCCATTCTTCCTTCAAGTATATCGATACACCTCACCTGTCCATAACTAGAGCTTGAGTTTAAGAATAATATTTGATATGTGAGATAAATTTACCCATTTTCAATAAAATTTACCCTTACCTTACCTTTGAGATACATAGCGTTGTGGCATGATGGCAGTGCGGAGGTAGTGTAATAGATTTGACCTGAGCTTATAACTTGTTTAAGAAAACGTTTAAAACGTTTAACGAGGAACATAATAAAATATAAAATTTTGGCAGAAAGACAAGAAACAAGAGCTAAACGTAATAAAAGTTGGACAGAAAAAGCTTTATTTTGGCATTGTTGTGTTGTGGAACAAACTAAGAAAAGGAATCAAAGATATGTCACTCTGGAGGATCATGTTAATCATGTGATGATGTTGGAGATGTTTAATGTACCTGCTTTGGTTGGTCATTCAACGATTCCACGTTCTGCAAAAGATTAGCATAAGTTTATAGCTATGCTATAGTGGTGGTGGCAATCAGATTGGGAGATAAAATGTTTTAGGATTTGGAAAAATTGTCGCTGTTTTCGTCCAATGCTGCTGCTGCTGCTGTTGACAGACAAGTGACTTCTGCAGTTAAGTCGAGAACAAGAAAAAAACGGCTTATTAAAATGAGGAGGTATTTTATTCGCATAAAATCTCCGACGATAAAACCAAATCCAACCCAAAAAAATAAAGGTAAGACAATACCAAATGTCGTCGTCGTCGTCGCCTTTGAAAAAGTTGTGCTCTTTTTAAGCCTTACTTCATCACCACTCATTCACTCACTCACGCAATAATTTAGAAAATGAAATGGTTTGATAATGGAATTGGTAGGATTTTTCTAAGAAAAGTGAATTGAGTTGGGTGAGAGCAAATAGTAATAATAACGAGTACAGCTTACTTCCATTAGTTACAGCATCATATCATCGTCATTATTGAATCATCACGTACCTACTTACATTAATGGCCCTAATGCATGCACTTGACGTCCTTGTAAAAAGATTTTGAAAGGTGTTACGTAAAAACCGCAATGACACTACCTGGTTCAATATGAAACTTGATACGATAGGAAGTAAGTGGTTTTTCATACAATTCTTTGGCAGCTTGTTCTTCTTCATCTTCGTCTTCAAATGCTACGTTTATATAATATCCTCTCGCAAATAAAATGAATTTTATGGAAAATTGTCTTGTCTCCTGTGTCGCGTCGTCCTAACATTAATTTTTTTGTTTCTTTTAATTTCACAGGGAGACAGGTTTTAATTGGTCTCCTATCTAAAAAATTGTAAATGTACCCATTTTATATAATAATGACAAGGCGCACATACTAACTACTACGGATAATGAAATAAAGTACATACTGCACTTATATGTTATTCATAAACAGAGCAAAATAGGTAAGGAGGATTAAGAACGAGAGAGAGAGAGTGAGAGTGATTAAGATTACGAATAAAAAAAAGAAGAATTTTGTCTAAATTGGCAATCGGTCAACCGGTCTCGAGGACGATGGACATTCCAATCCGATTCCAAATTGAGTAAAAGTTGTTCCACATTTATACTGTTGATGATGATAGTATGTCTGCTGCTGTTGCACTGCCCCACTGCTTTACTTATAAGAAGAGAAGAAGGAAAAGAAACTGAAGAAGAAAATGTTACCGATTATACGTAAAACTTGCTGTTGCTGTGAAACTGCGTCGTTTTTGGTAATACAAGAAACTGGACCAGCTTTGTGTAAATCCATCAAAGTCAAAATGTCTGTAGCAGCAGCAACGGTTGAAAGTGGTTGAGGAACGAAAGTGATACTTTAATTGTTGGCCTAGTACGTTCTACTACTGCAAAATGAATGAATCTTGTTTTGACCAGAAGAAGCAGCAGCAGCAGTGAAGAAGTAGAAGGAGCCAAACAAAATCTCTAATTATTACATAACGACACTTTTCTATTACCTGCAAAAACTCTTCAACTTGTCATCATCATCTTCAGCTTTTCACTTCACTTCACTGCCTATTCTTCTTCTTCGTCAATGTGCCCATTCGTATTTTATGTTCGTCGTTGGTGATCCTGATCTTCTCCCGCAAAAAAATTAACTCTTTCTGTAATGACATTGTTGTTTATATAACCGGGTAGAAAATTGACATCGAATGATGTTGAATGGGGGGACAAGAGTAGGTAAATCTCTACTACTATTACTATAAAGTATAAATCTATTGCATAACTTGATCTTTTGAGGAGAAGGGAAGAGAGAAAAACCAGCCCATCATGGTAATTATTTTTATTTCTCTTCTCTCCACAAAAAATATTATGATAATAACTTTCATTATGACGATTATTACTCAACTTCTTTCTTTATCATGGAAATTAGCACCGAATTTTTATGAAATAATTAAGAAACAGAGAACAAGTAAGCCAAAGTACGAGCGAGAGAGAGAAAAAAAATAACCAGAGCAACATTCTTCTCACTACGTGATATCAGGTTCCGTAGGCAGGTGATGAAGAGAGTCGAAACGAAACAGAAGTTATTATTATTATTAGATGGGTTTTTATGTTATGTCACCACAAAATTAAAATTATTTTTATGGATAAATCTTTTAAATTGAACATGTGAATATTTACATGTATATATTTATGTATTTGCTAAAGAATTACTCGACAAAAAATTAAGTTCAGCGTCAACCAACAACAAGTAAACCAGAGGTAAACTAGAACTGCTAAGGTAAGCAACAGCCAATATAAAATGACAGGATCTCACAAGAAGTGAAGAAGTTGATCCATTAAGATTACAAAATTTCTTTTCGTTTTACTCTTTCACCTGCTATTTGCAGCAGTGTTCTGTTAGTTTGCAAAAAATAAACGTATTTGAGGAAAAAAACTGAACACTCTGGAACCACTTTATCTCCTTCGCATTTCTCTTCTGAAAAAGAAGATCGACGTCTCACTATCTCACCATCATCATCATTCTCGTCATGAGCACCTGCAAAAAGCTGAAATGAAGCGAAAATGCAAGCTAGCAAGAAAATGTCGAAAATGGGGAAAAATACTATCTTGACAAAAAGTGTGATAAACATTGATTAAATATCTTTTAAAAAATTTGCATGAAAAGTGACAAGTTTCCGTCTCCTTGTTGTTTCTTTTATTTCTCTTCTTGATTGAAGATTTCTGCATAAAAAAGAGAACTGAACAACTTATCCTTTTCTACTTTTTTTAAATGATGAAAGTATTTTTGCGTAGTAAATTTTTCTATCATTCATTCATTCATGATATCATCCTTAACAAACATAATATTTGCCCTTATTTGTAATTTTGTAGTCAACTTCATTTCATCGTAAAACGTTCTTAATGGGAATGTTAAATTTCTTTTAAAAAAATTTGTAGTTTGCAAAATCTGATAAAAAGAAATATTAAAAATAAAATAATTTAAAATGAAATGATAGCAGCAGCAGCACCAGCAAAGTGAAATATTCTTTTTTAATGTTGGTGGCCTGGCCATGTCTCACTTTCTTCTTCTTCGTCTTACTTACTTATTTTGGTCTTTATTGTCAATGACAGTGACGCAATTTTTTTTATTGCAATAAAGTTAAGGAAAGGACAGTGTGGATTGTATGTAAGTTGGAGGAAGAAGGGAGGATTTGAGGGGGAATGCATTTATTTTCCCTTTTTAATACTTTTTCCCATTTGCAATTTAATGTCCTCTAATATATCAATACTGAAAGTTTTATCGGTATTTAATTTTTTATTTTTATATGCTCACGCCATACTCGTTTTTTCATAATAATAACTGCTCCACACAAAACAAAGTAGTAATTGTCCAAAACAGGTATAAAGGGGATGGTGGTTGTGGTAGTAAACAGCCACAACAGCAACGGCTGCTCAGAACAAGCAGCGGCGGCGGCGGCGGTATTCCCTCCATACACAAAGAAAATGTGGTGGAATTGAAAGGAATTTTACTATTTGTAATTTGAAAAAGGAAACAACACTTGCGCAATTATAGCTTCACATTTGGCAAGGAAATCCCGTCATCAAATCAAAACTCTATATTGTTGTGTGAGAGAGACAGAAGAGAAACAGATCTATTGATACAAATTAAATACCATAATACAATATGATCCCCGTTAGTTTCACAATTTATCATTTATATGACATTTAATGTCCCATAATTCGTTTAATATTAAACAAAAGAAACAACTTACAAAATATTCATTTATTTTTAAAAGTTTGCTACAAAAGCAATTCTGGCAACTAAATTACCTAAAATTAATAGCATCAATCAGGAATATTTCTGATGTCGATGATATTGCACTGAGCGAGCATCATATTGTTCAATGCCTAATAAAAGTCGATAATGTGCCCATTGCCCATTATTGTCAGGAATTATTCTTGTTTGCAGTTACTTGCAAAACGCTTTGTACTTCTCATCTCACCATCATCCATCCATCCATCTGTCTATCTATATATCAGGTCCATAAAAATGTTGCAGGAGATAAAAAAGACAAGTTTTGTTTAGTTTTCTTGTTCTTCGGTAAATTTTTGGGTGCAATTATCATCCTCGTCATTATCACCATGATCATTATCATCATCATCATTATTTTTATTACATTATACATATTACAATTATATATCACATGTGGCAATTCAAGTTTGCTTGCACTTGTTCAAATGTTCAACTGTTGTTCAACTCACACATAAACTTCTTCTCAATTCTCTTCTTTCTCAAGGTCTTTTCCAATATTCTGAAAGGAATTTTTCTCTTCTTCTCCTCCTCAAGTTTGATGTCGTTGCGCATGGTCTGGTTTAACAATAATGGCGTGGCAAACTATTCTTCTTCTGTGTTCTTTTGACTATTAAACTTGCACTGTCATCCACACCGCCGCCGAACTAGTGTAACAAAACGCATTTTTCATACCACACGACGACACAACCTTACTTGCTTTACTTACATTATTTAACCCGTTCATTATCATTACCATTATCAATAGAATAGTAACAGCAGCAGCGTAACATTAAGTAGAAAAAGAATCGCGGCTCATCGACTAATAATAAAAAAAAGTATGTGCGTTTTATTGCGAAATCAATATTTTTCTAAAGTTTACAGCTTTTTGTGTCATTATTACTGCTGGCATTATTAGCCGCTTCACTTGATTTTTGTTACGAGATTCACTTTTCATTTTATTATTATTGTTGTTATTATTTTGAAGTATTACGTGAAGGAAACGGTAAAAAACCCCACCTTAAAAAATTGTTTTGGAAGAGAGAAAAAATGAAGAATACATTTTTTAATAACCGTACTATGGTTTGGTCTATTGTTTGGTGAAGGTGCTATTTAACAACTATACTTTGCTTTGCTAATAATAATTTCGCTTTTGCTTTTATTACCGTCCTTTTGTAGTGTTTTGGACTGTGAATTTTATTAAAATATGAATAAGTAAGTAACTGTTTGTGCTGAACATCAATTAAGTTGTTTATATAATGTCATATGTGTTGCCGTTGCCACGCCACGCTCTGACTTTATTCATTCTTTTATTCTTCTTCGGACCGTTTCATTAGCGGACCGCGCGTGCAATGAATGAAAACATCTGTATGGCTAACAAACCAATTATTATTGTTCCAAATGAGGGATGAGAGAGAGAGAGGGAGAAGAAAAGAGTTACCGGCGAAGCAAAAGATAGAAAACGACGTAAAAACTTAACTTTATTTACAAATTTTTTCTCTTGCGAGTTTACTTGGTGACTGACTACTACTATTCAGCAAGTATAGTAACCTCAACCTCCTTACTTATATTTGTATAATAACAAATACCTAAACACATTTCAAACACGTTATCACTATTATTATTATTAAATTTTGTAAGAAGAAGAAAGAGTTTTGAAAAATAAGCAAAGAACTAGTAATAATCATCGTCATAGATTGCATAGTGCATGCCATGCATTGCATTGTTGTAATAATCCAATTCGTATTCTCAATGTTACCTACATTTTCAAAGAAGAAACAAGACGTTTCTGTCAATTACCTTTAATTTTGCGTTCAGCCGAAGAAAAGAAAAGAGGGAGAAGCTCAAAGATGCATTCACTCACTCGCTCGTCGCTCCACACGTGCTCAATTTCAATTTGATTGCAAAGCTGCACCACAACAGCTTTGGTCCAAGCCTTTGAAGTTTTTTTGCATAATACAATAATCCTAATCCCAGCTCTTCTCCAGCTTAATCTCTCCCTCCTTCTTGCCTACTTCTGCCATCGAATATTTTGCTTACGAGAGAAGGTGTGAGTGAAATGGAGATGGACAATGGGCATAACCGTATTAAGAATTATGAGATGACGTCTCAGTTTCAATCAATATATCTGATTGAATGAATGATTACTCATTATTCTCAATTTTTTTCAAAAAGGCTGATCTTGGTTTTTGGTTCCTGTTGTATTGTTAGTCATATAGCCAGACATAGAACGGCTGCTACTACAGATTGATATTATGGCTTCTCTCTCACTCTCGTGAAAAGAAAAGTGAATAAAATTGCGTGGTGTTGTGATTCTTATTTCGTTTTTTTGTGTAAGGGAGCTACCTACAAGTTTGAGGGATAGTCAAGAGCAGAGACACAATAATAAAATCGAGATTTGCTAAATAAGACTCAAACTGAGCCGATGATGATGAATTGATGAAATAGTAGGATAAAAATTATTACAATGAAATCAATTCTTACTTTAAAAGCTACGACAGTAGTAGTAGCAGTAAAGTAACTAACAAACCTTTATAAAATGATAAAAATAATAATAATAATAACATGTAGAGCAGAGCAGGGCAGACGAGGCTAAAATAATCGTCAATAAGTCAATCAATCAGGATAACCTTCACAATTCTTTCCATCATCATCGTCATACTTTAAAAAAATATATAATTTTTTTTCTCTCTTTCCCTCTGGCCATTGTTTATACAGAAATGGGTTGAATGAGGAATCGAAGAAGAAGAAGGGAACTATTTATTTACGAATTCCAACAATGAATGATGATCTGATGATGAAATGAATGAAGAAATATTGGTTTGTAATAAAGTATAATAAAATTACTCGTATATATCTCAAGCAAAAATCTCACAAGTCGACTCTTCACTTCCTCATTTCTTATTATTCCAATTTTAATAAAGATTATGTACGAATATAACTCAAAACTCTAATTTACAGTTCCCATAAGAAAAAGATATTTGATTCTACAGCAAAACTTTTGATTTGATCAAATCTTCGACTTGTTTAAATTTTTTACTTCTCTGCAAAAATAATAATATTCAATTAAAGAGACAAAACAGTTCATAACATCCCTTGGAGCAAAATTATTCTCTTGAAATATTAACAGAAAACTTTAATTTAAACTGAATTAAATTTAAATGGATATCATCAGCCACCACACCACAACCATACAGCGATTTTATTGTTTCTTTCCATTTCCAAATCAGTCGAGAAGTGAAGCGAGAGTCAACTCGAGAAGGAAGCAGCAGTGCTCAGCCTCCACACAAATTAATAATAAAATGATGATGATGATGAAGAGATGAGAATCATCATCATCATAATCATCCTATTTATTTATTTCTTTTTTCTACAACTACTACGCACATTCCCTTTTGTTTCTTTTTCTTTACAATTAAATTAAACTTTTGTTCCGTCTCCTCCAGTTTTTTACTCCATTTCTGTCAAATAATGATCTCCATTCATGTCACAGTCACAACCCAAGCAATGCAATGTAGCTTTTATATTATTCAACTCAACAGGTATTTCCTAAGCTCGTATTTCATTTATTTATTTAGTTGAAAATAAAATCCAAAAAGTTTGTCACATCATCATTCTTACAACTTTAAGCTCATCCACAACAACATCCACGTTCAAATCTCACTAGCACCAGCATCAGCATCCCACAAACCTGCTTGGAATAAATTAAACAAGGACATGGATTATTTTACACTCTTTGAAAGTAAGTGAGGAGGAGGAGGATAAAGCTGAATCTTCAACAGAAAAAAAGGGACAGGCTCAACTCAACGGCTCTCTTCTCATCTTCAGCCCACTTATCAAATCATCATTGTTATTATTATTATGGCAAAACATTATCTTCTTTTTTTATGTAAAGAGAGAGGGAGAGTGAGAGAAACAAAATACTTAAGCGAAGCAGCAGGAAGACAAACACAATGACGATTATTTCCATTTTAAAATAATTTTTAAAGCCGAAGCATCTTTACTTATTGCCAACCTCTTCTTATTTTACCATTTACGGATCATCTCCATCTCTTCACATAATAAAACAATGCGGCTAACAATAAGCTCCTGCTTAATGTTAAATATTAGCATAATCGCTGTTATTGTTATTATGAGAATCGTTTGTAAACTTTACTATTTAATTTTATTACGATTTTGCTCACTTTTCATTGCAGGGAAGCAGAGAATCTGCATAGAAAAGAATGGGAGAGAGAGAGAGAGAGGGAGGGAGATGAAAAAAGGGAAAAGAGACTTGCAATTTTTTATATTTAAAATATTGATAAAATCAGTGAATTTTGCACCCCACTGGCTACCTATATTATAATGGAAGCCCCCAGTTGTATTAAACTGTGTCCGTTTTTGCTTTGCAAATAGACTCCTGTTGAAAATTTAATTTAAACGTATAAAAATACGTATGATTAAAATGGCCTCTTCTTATGAGTCTATTTTTGTCTATGACAAAATAAGAATGTGATAAGGCCAAGGAAAAAGAGAGAGGAACTAAAAGTTATTTAACAAGATTTTCCGATTGCTTCAGATATTGAGGAAGAAGGACGGATCAGAAGAAAAGTGATTTCGTTCCTCGACGTACAGGAAAGAAAACGTGGAACAAATAGTATCCGCATCACTCACTCTGCTCTGCTTGTACTTAAGTATTGCCTTGTCTTGTACTACACGGAATAATAACGGCTCAGCAAATTTAGTTCCCCTTCTCGTTCGTTCGCTTCTCCTCTCGGTCGTCCTCTCATCCTCTTTCGTAGGTTGTACCAAACATTGCCATAATTGGATTGGAATTGGAATAGTTTTCATCATTTCATTCGCGCTACATCAAGAGAGTCAAGACATGCGCATTCTTCTCATCATTATCAACGTTTTTATCGCCGTCTTCTTAGCATAACCGGCCATAGCAGTAACGGTATTACAATACTGTAGAAAGGACAGAGGAAGAAGACAAGCTAGAGATCGATTAATCTTTCGCGTGCCTCTCTTTCCCCGTTTTTCCTCACTGGATATTATGATATGATATTATACGAAAGGATGTGTTGTGATGTGATGCGTTGCATGCAAGCAATTCTTCTTTATTTTGTAGAAAAACATCCTGAAAAATCTATCCTGGCTTACGTCGTCGTTAATTCCTGTTGTATAAGCTTTGCCTGACAAATAACCGTTTAGAAGCGAAAAGAGCCTTGGCTAAAAAAGCAAATTTGAAAAATGTATAGCGGGACGGGATGTATAGCATCAGCCAACGCAGTAAAAGCAGCAGCAGCAGCAGCAGAAAAATAGAAAAAAGTGATAATCACGCTAAGTAATGTTTTCCCTCTAAAAACAAAAGTAAACAAAATATATCCTAGAAAAAGCAAATTGTTGGTGTTGAGCTTCCATTTTCTTTTCATCTTATCATAACACGAATGCTGCAAAAATATGCGGTGGAAACGAATAAGAAGGCTTACATACAACGAAAGTAAATTGTGTGCTGATGGTGGTAAAGTTGATAAAAACGAAAAAGTATTATTGCCGAGGTTACAGATGAGAAGCTCTGATTAAATAGAACTTCTTCCGTTTTTTATATTCCGATGCGTCATCTTAGCTTTTACAGTGATTAAATATGTCATAAAATAGGTAATACGTAGGTACGTTGGAGCTGTTTATTGACGGTAAAGAGTTAGCAAGTATGATATGGAGAAAGTTCTTGGGATGGATGGTGCTGCGGTGGTGGTAGAATTTTTTTTACGACGGAGGGTTGAAATAAAAAAAACTTAATCGACGAAACAGCCTTGAACAATATTTCATTTCATGCTTAAAATATATTTTTCATTTTGCAAATAGATAATATACAGTTACGTATCTTACGGTAGCAAGAGTTGGCTTGAGTTGAGTTGGCTCGGCATAGATGGTTGTAACATAAAACATGAAATTATCGTAAATTATCTACAGTTTTACTTTTACATAATAAAAGTGGGGTAACGTGTTAATAATTCAACCATTAATTATAAATTAATATAATAGGCGTTTGAAATTTTAAAAGCATTTAAAAGTCTAGGATGTTTTTTAATACACAGCCTTGCTTTATTACTAAGCCTTACCTACTACTTAATAAGTATAATACATGTGTCGTGAATAGTTTTCATTCATAACTTTCGTAATGGAGACGATAACTTACAAAATAATCGTGAAAAAAAAGTCTAAAAAATGATTAATGAACTAACACATTCAGTGAGATGAAAACAATGCCGAAAAGAACTTCAAGACAAAGAGGTGGCATTTTCCTTTCAAAGATTTTGAAAAGAGGTTGAATCATTTTCTGTTGTAGTATAATAATGGTGGTGGTAGTGATGCTCCTTCTGTGAAATATGTTTTGAAATTTTCTATTCATCTTTTGTCCCTCACTCATAATCGTCATCATCATCATCATCGGCTTTATCGTCCACCACCATAATATTTCTTTTCTGTAAACAAAAATTTTGTCATCAAATTATGTGATGATGGTGATGGGGACGCGATGCTGCACTGCGTTGCGTTGCGTTCATTGAGGAGTACTTTTTTCCCATCCAATAAAATATCAAAATAACATCGGCATTCGGCTTTCGTTCAACCAACCAACTACGGCAAAAATATCTGCTGAGGAGCGAAGAACAAAAAATATTTTTGTTCCCTTCATAGCTTACTTCAAATAGTAGAAGGAAAAATTTTTTTGATTTTTTCTGCTATGAAGATGATTTTGATGACGATGATGATGGTGACCATCATGACCAAAAATATTATTAATTTAGCATGAAATGAATGAAAAGATTTTTTATTTAGGCTTGAGAAGCTAGAAGATAGGCTTCTTGGAAGCTTCATACAGTCCCTTTAGCTTGCCTGATTGGTGGATTAAGAAAATGTTGAAGTGGAGAGGGAAGTACACACGCGAGCAATAAAGTTTTTTAGAGGAAATAATTTTTATTATTCTGTCTTCAATAAAATAATACAACCACAGGGCCGCTGCTGCTGTTAACTTATTAGATGCAATACTACTACAAACTACTACATTACACAAAAATTCATCGGTATTCATAAAACGCGTTATTTTTTCCATTCATAAATGCCATCTATTAATAATAAAAATGCTTCTGTAGTTTTGTTGTTGGTGGCCAAGTAAAGGCAAAATCAACTATAATGAATTTTTTCCACGAACGAATGAAGATGGATAAGTTGTAAAATCCCATGTCAATGATGAATGCATCTAGTTTAGTCTACTGCACACACACACACTGCACCGCTTCTTTCTGCTCCTGATCTTTCAATCCATCCCTTTCCCTGACCAAAGTGCATCATCACCAGAGAGAGAGAGAGAAAGAGAGAGAGACCCACGTAATTTACAAATGAAGTTATGTAGGAAAATGTAAATTAAGATTGTAAATCGTAATAAAATATTTTGTTGCTTATTAAGTTGCCACTGAACTATGTTATGTTAAAAAGCTATTAAAAATAGACGTGGCATGTATTATGTATGTTCATGTTCTTTGGATTGTTATAGAACTAGATGAGATGAAATGATGAGGGGTTGCCTAAAAATATTTATATTTTTTGGCAAATCCAATTCTAGTCGCGGTTGCACTCTTTCTCTAATTCGCTGGTAAAGTTTTTTTTGTCTTCATGTAAGAAATAATAGGAAGTCTTGAATACTTTTAGTGAGACAGGTTTCAGATGTTATATTGCTGTTATGTTGCTGATTTTATTAATGATTGATAAATATATTATTCTGGAAATTTTATTCCAAAATGATCTTTTCATTATTTTAATTTTGCATATGATTAAATTATTCCAGACTGTTTTGCAAAACCGGAAAGTTAAAATACATATTTTATTTGTTGTTCTGCATTAATTTTATTTAAAGTCAAATTTCGTCATTATATAGTGACTTATCACTATAAATGGTATGGACAGTGGTGGTTGTGTCTTTGCACCATCAGTTAATTATTATTGATGATTGTTAATAGACAAGTAATTAAAATGTACAGCATCGTGTCTACAAATCCTAACTTGTTTCTTTCTTTCTCTCCCTTTCATTCACTCCTTCTTCTGTTCTTCCTCTACACACAAAAGAAAATGATGAAGTAAAGTTACACAAGAAGAAAATTAATAAATGGGGGCAACCTCCATGGCTGTAACGCCACCACCACCACTACCACCACTACCGCAACATAATTTTAATCCCTTTATTTTACCTTGTCAGAAAAGATTCGGCAATGGACTGTAATGGAATGGAAGCTTTATTACATTATATGCATTATGGCATTTATACCATTTTTCTTCTTTCAACTTCTTTTTTTTGTTAGTTTTACTGAAGAAAATCCACTTTTTATCCTTTTATCCCTTCCTTCTCAATTCATGGCTTCAAGATAATTGATGAAAATTAGAGTAATTAAAGCAGGTATGTTGCTTGTTCATTGAATTTGTTCAACCGCCACCACCATGCAGTTCTCTTCTCCATCTGAATAAAAATGAAAAACAAAATATGCATTAAATTTCAGAAAACAAGAAGGCTACAGCTTCACAGCAGTCACTGTAGTAGTAGTAGTAGTAGTATCAGAATCAGAAGCCAAATAAGCAAAAGCGGCGTAATGAAACGAACAACAACAACTATATAATATCGACATGACATGATTATTTAGCTGCTGTTGCTGCTGCTGGTAGCCCATCATCTGACAACTCACGAAATGTAAATTTTTTTTCAGTCAAGGATTAATAATTTGGTTTCAGTACCACCAAATCGTGATAATTAAATGACTGGTTAATAAATGAAGTTATGAGTAAGTTTTTTTATAATATAAATTTTAGCTCCAATGTCGACGAATCTGTTTGATGGTAAAAACGCAACAACTGCAACTCATCATCATTATTAGAATTTTGCCATTTAAAAAATTATAATGGAATGGAAGCAGCAGCAGCAGCTCTCTCGTAGTAATAAGTTGGGAAATTTTGAAAAGAGAGTCGATGAGCTTACTACGACGACGACGATGATGATGATGATGATGATGATGCCGATGAAGAATATGAATTGATGATGATAATGATGATTATTATCGATTGAGCATTGATCATCATTGAACTGCTGATCATTTTCGATCAAAAAAGGAACAGCGTGAGTGAGCAGGAGCAAGAGACACAGCAGTAAGCAAACGATCAGCAGCATCATCGGTAGCAATAGCAGAATTGAACTGTGGATAAGAAGATAATATCGCGATCGCGACGACGACGAGCGAGTAAAAAGCTTTGTCAGTTCTTGTCGCTGCGCTCGTTCATGGCTTTGAGTTTTTGGTGAAATGAAATGAAGGTGATGGGGTAATATTAGACAATCTATTTCTCTCTCTCTCTCTCTCTCTCTCTCTCTCTCTTTGCTTTTGCTCTTGCTCTTCTTGTTGGGGATCAAAAATCAAACATTAAACAAGCCAGGCCATCACGACTTTGATGCTGAACACGCAAAACGTTGAAATATGTTAAATAAAAAAAGAATGAGGGTTGAATGTTATGAATTTTATGAATTGAGCTGATTCTTTACAGTTGCTACTGAATCTCGTTCTCCGTGCATTTGTATGATGTTGAATATAATATTGCTAAATTACAGTTAGTCGGCGTTTTTTCTTCATAACTAAAAGGTATTATTTTTTTTTATTAGTTTGAATTGAACATTGTTGCATTTACGTTGCATAATAAGATTTTGTAAAAAATGGGGTGAAAGACGAAAACTTTAAGAAACGGTGGCAGGGGCAGACATTCATCCCCTTCTTATTCTTATTCGTTTTGTAATACGTGAAACATGTGCAATTTAACGTTTATGTATTCATATTCATATTTTAAGGGACAGTTCCACTCCTCAGACAGTGCAATTGTTGGAGCAACAAAGTTAAAGAAAAAAGGATGAATGGACAACAATGGTCCTCCTTCTTAAGTGTGAAGTACGAGACAATGATGAGAAGGCAAATAAAGTATTGTTAATATGATGATAATAATGATAATGGTAATAATCAGGAGAAGGATGATGATGATGATGATGATGACGAATAGTAAAAAGGGTTACAACAGAAGCAGCCAAGATAAAAGTGAAGTTTCTGAGTTGTGGTAAGTCAATGCAGTTCTGGCATGCCATCATGAATCATCTCTCTTGGGTCTTTTGAGCCAGCTAAAGTTGCATGTAAGTAACTCGCAGTAAGTAAATAGTGGGCACAACTCAGCCACCACAACAGCAACAGAAAACTGAAGTAAAAATTCTTTTTTCAAGTTTTCAAGTCACTCATCATATTTAGGAGAGAAGCAGGAGGATAATAATTTAAAGCCTTCTGGTTTGCTCTTGCTGTAGGATGATATAATAGTTACATTATTGTATTGCATCTTACGCTACATTATTACGATTATTATTGCAATTGTTACGTGTTCGAATATAGTTTGAACATGATTTTCTTGTGGCGAGTGTAATAATGTAACAATGATGATGATCATGATGATAATGATGACGATGATAATCCATAATAATAATGACAGGCTTTTGTTTGTTTGTAGAGGTAAAATTGTGCCAATGACAGTAAATTGTGTGAAAACAATTATAAAACATAATAATAATTGATTGATGAACCGAACTAGGTTGATCTCTTCTATGTTGTTGATACTGCTGCTGCTCCTGCTCCTGCGTTTGCTGCCTGCACCACTTTATTTATTTATTTGTAGCCTCTAGGCACAAACTAACTCAATTCACTTCTCTCACTCACAGCAGCATAGCGGCAGTAATAATAATGCAAAATACAAGAATACAATTTCGTCCTTCTCATTCTTTCTTGGAGAACATTTTTTTAATTATTTTAAAAATGTAAAATGCAAACATTCCAATTAAACAAGAAGCCCAAAAACATTTTCATTTTTTTACTTCTTCGCTGCTGCTGCTGGTGGTGGTGCTAACAAATGACTTTGCAAAAACAAATTCAAAATGTTCCTCTATCCTTTAGCAAAGTCATTGCATTGCCTAAAAGTTCTCTTTTCTTCTTCATTTTCATCTTCATTCATAATAATAATAAAAAATATATTTTGTTGCTGCTGCTGTTTCTCGCTGCTCTTTGCTCTGTCATAATAATAAATGAAATTCCTCAGCAGATTTATCAGATGTCTCCCGCGGACCTACTTAATTTCTGCATCTATTTACCATCATATTATTTTGATTACATATTAGTTTTACAGTGTT
>JAHZNJ010003109.1:0-20758 GCA_027744475.1 Lepidocyrtus cf. sotoi NNG-2020 | reverse complement strand
TGTTTTTGACTTTTCACCTGACAAAATACTTAGCGAGGGTCTTGAAAACTGAGAAATGTCCTGCGAAGATAAGACTCCCCCGAATTTTGTGCTTTGAAATCTGAGCTCGATATTGTACTAAAGAAGGCATGGAAGTTTCTGTTAACCTAGATTCTAATGTAAGTCAAATCTACTACTACCATGACAGAATTCAAAGTCCAACGTCACACTTTGAAACTGAAGGAGCGCAGGGAAAATCCTGAAAAGGTCTATTCTGATTTTAAAAGCATACGGTATAAGCTACTCGCGCATCAAAATTTTCGAAAAATAAATCTCGATTAGAGGAAAAAATCTGTTTTTTAGTGTTTTTGAAGCAATTTTTCAAAAATATCTCAAATCTATAACCAAAACTTCCTGATTCGACAATATACTAATGTTTATTTACATTACGGGCTTATTGACTTTACTTTTATTTTAATTATTGTACTTTAAAAATTTTATTTAAACACAAACTCTTTAATGTGCTGTAGATGGTACTACCTACTAAGTATGTAGTAAATTTACCTAGTTTTCGTTGTTTGATGCAAGTAAAATTTCTTGTTCGAAATTGCAAATATTTGATGTTTTACAGTATGCTAACCATGATTTAAATCTATGCGTGGCTTGGTAAAACATATTTAATACTTAAAATCTAAGTTTATGCAATAAATTTGGTAAATGCAACGTTCAATGCATTGTCAAATAACGGATCAAATATTTGAAAAGCTTCAAACCGACTTCAATGCATTGTCAATGCATTGCCTGGAAAGCCTAGTTGCAACTCATACATAAATCCTTAGTCGGGAATTTTATAATGACTTTGTTTTTATAATTATTTCGTTTCCTTATTCTACTATTGGGTAAATAAATACTTTTTTTATAAATTATAAACGAAATTATTTCATTTCAACAAAAGATTCTCTATGCAAAAAAAATAACGTTTATATAAAAAGAAAATATTTATTATATTCGTTCATTCATTTAGGTGGATATGTGTAGAATTTTGTGACCAAGTCTGTCTAAGCCTGAGGAAGTGTCACTTAAAAGGACAATTACATCTAATTACAACTTCAATTAAACCTTTCCTCTTAATCGTCCTTTTCCGGCTTTGAGCTATTTTTAGGCATTCGTCGTTTACTATTGTCACCAGCAAAATCAGTTATGGACTGTGGTGAGCTGCGATAAAATGAAAAAAGGATATTTTTACGTTTATCCAAATGGTAAAAAAACTAAGCTCGTATGCGTTTCATTGTTGGCTTAAAGTGTTGTTGATCTGTTATATCGCTATGTTATGTTTCTTTCTTTTTCATGCAAAAATTGCTTCTGTTTGTACGCCAATGACACAATGGTCAGCCATGAAGACATATATTTTGTCTCTCTTCATCTTCATCGAATTTACCGTGTCTAATTCTTTCTTTACCAAAATCCTATTTTAATCTTATTCTTTGTATATTCGAGTGCGTTAATGCTGTGCTGCAATAAATTAATGCTTATTAAGAGTAAAACGGAGAAGGAATTTTCCCAGGGTTCATCTTCTTAAACTAAACAATTGAGATTATCTGCGTAGTTAGCGTTTTAATAAATGTGGCATTTTACGCAATTCTGCTGCTACTAAAAATGAGCATTAATTTTGCAAGTTTTTAGTCGTCGGTGAATTATTTATGGTTTCTAAATAATTTTGGACGAAATTCTAATCAAGCGATTGAAAGATATCATAGCATAACTTGCAATTAGCACATCATATGAATTTGAAAGTTTAGTTATTGCGTACAGAAAGGTTATTTGATAAGCAAAATTATCTTCACGAAAGAGCAATTTCAGCAGCACATTTTTGTGAGATTTATCTTGCTAGAGTTGACAACAATACAATCAATCAGGTTCATTCAATGCAAAACGATTAGTTATATAGAATCGATACGTATACGTACGTAACATAAGTCAACGGCTAGTTAATATAATCAGCCAAAATGTCACTTGATATTCAAAGTACGAAATAAATTTTTTGTTACCAAATATCTCAGGAAGATATGCTCTGAAACAAGTGCATCTTCCGAACAATAGAGAATATTTTCCCACAGTTCAAAATTCATATTACAATAGATTTGTTACAATAAATTTAGATATCCAGCAAGTATCAAGACTTTCTAGTAAATGTTGATACTTACTAGGAAATACCGATATTTTCTAGCAACTAGTTGATACTTACTGGTAAATAATTTTCATAATAAAATACACGGGCGATTTTTGCCATTTAAAATACACGGGCGATTTGTTTCCTACTAAAATACACGGGCGATTTGTTTCCGTATTAAAATACACGGGCGATTTGTGCCATTTAAAATACACGGGCGATTTGTGCCATTTAAAGTACACGGGCGATTTGTGCCACTTAAAATACACGGGCGATTTGTTTCCCTATTAAAATACACGGGCGATTTGTTTCCCTATTAAAATACACGGGCGATTTGTTTCCTACTAAAATACACGGGCGAATTGTTTTCCTATTAAAATACACGGGCGATTTTTTACCTACTAAAAAATACACAAGAGATCTATTTTCTCAGGAAATTATCAAAGAAAAAAAATTATCTGCTAATGATGCAACTGTAATTTGGTGCGCATAAATGATTACTTATTTTGCAACTTGCCTGCCACTAACCAAAAGCCAATATTTTTCTCAAAATTCAAAAGGTTTTGTTTCAATGTTTTTCTGGTGTAAATGTAAACGTTTTTTTAAAGGTAAAACCAATTATGAATGCTTTTCCGCCGCGATGTACTTCAATTTTTTTTCTTATAGAATCTTTTAAAAGATGTTTTCTTTAACGGCTATGGATTGGGTGGAAAGAAATTGAGATTATAATAGAAGTTTGTAGAAGAGAAGAACGGATGCTATATGATGAGATGGTACACGAGACGAAAGACTTTACTTTTAGCCTAGCAAGATGAGTTTTTATTGAGGACAGACTTTACGACAACACAGAAGCCGCTGCTGCTGCTCGCATCCCATAATACATAAAACATGGCTTCGTTTTCTTCCTTTTTAAACATAAACCAAGTTCCATTTTATAAAGGGTAATTGATACAAACTTCAGCCCCGAAATTGCTTACTTTCTATCAAAATTGAAATTTGGAAGATGAGATGAGAATGATGATGATGATGACTATGACGGTAGGAGAAGAAAGTGGTGGTGGGATATTGCGATATTATCATACGACAATGAGTAACTTTTAAAAATAGATAGATACATACATATTAGGTAAATACATTTTTGAAAGACTTGAAGGCAATAATGGATGAATTGTGTGTGTGCATCTCATACATTATATTAGAAAGTATTAGAGCATTGTTAAGAGGAGAAAAGGAAGTTGATTTGAGTTGAGTTGAGAAAGAAGAAGTGTGTATCGACTTTTCCCGGACTTCTTATGTAAACACACACGTCATTCATTCCATTTTCTCTTCTTTTTTTATTCCCTTTATGTTTGTCCTGTACATAATATTATGTGAGGAGGGAAAGAGAAGATGCCGGTAACTAGTCCTCCTCTAGAAAGAAGAAGAGAAGTAAGTAAAGTAGCGTCATTATCTTCCTCGAGATTCTTTTTCTTCTTCACAACTTCAAATAAGAAACGATGATGATGATGATGATGAGAAGGAGGAATAGAAATCCCAGGTAATGTACACAACACACACACACAGAGCCGAGCCATATAGCGCATAAACATTATCAATTGAATGTTCAAAAGAAAAGAAAAACTTCTTTTCACTTTTCTTCTTCTTCTTCTTCATCCTTTTCCTCAGAGCAGTTTTCTTTTTTTACTATGTATAAATGTGTGTGTGTGACTGTCACCAGCCAACCACAAGAGAAGTTTTTTTATTCTTTTTCTTACACTGAACTAAAGTAAAAAGTTTAGCTAAGTAAAAAAAGGGTAGGAAAGAAAAAATAGAGGAAGGAAGGTGCATATTTGTATGTATACATATTTTCTTACTTTTACTTTTACTTTTATAAAGCTTCTTCCTTTTTGTATCGGGTTTTAGCGTTCTTCTTTATTTTATTTTTTTTACTTTTTTTCTTAGTCCTTTTTTGGTTTTACTTTTACTACAACTCCTTTCATTTTCTTTACGTGAATATTGGTTCATCACATCACATCACTTTCTTGCTCGTCGGTGGAAAAGTCTGCCGAGTCGTCGTCGTCGTCGGTCCTTTTCTTTGTCGTCCCATCCATGCTGCTGCTGCTTGCTGCTGATGAGACAGGAGTTGTAAAAAAGGAAGAGAGAGAGAGAGAAAGGAAAAAAGGCGAGAGTAAACTTAAAAGCTAAATCTCATATCTTTTCTCTTTTCTTTCTTCATCTTCTTACTTAGCGACAGTCTTGTAGTAGTGTAATGTAATGCAAGTAAACTAGGTACAGCCGAAAATCCCAATAAAAAATTTTCTTTCCCTTTTTCTTTTTCTCTTTCCTTCTTACTTTTTTTAAAGTCATCGTCGACGACGACGACTGTACATTACTTACTTAGGTAAAGAATCTATGCATGCATGAATCATCGTGATCACGAAAACGATGATGCTGATGATGATCATCATCATCATGAGCGTAATGTAATGGATTGCATACATACATTTAGTTACATACCATCAGTCGTGTAGAAAGAGAGAGAGAAAGAAAAAAGCAAACGAAGCTTCTTTCTCTCTCTCTTTACTATAAAATCGAAGAAGTAAGGAATGAAGAAGCGATGGCATATCAATTGAATCCAATTCAGGAGGAAAGGCTTTTAAGGCCTTCATTATATTTACACAAGTTGGCTACGCTTGCTGGTTACTGCTGCTGCTGCTTCAGAGTAAAAGAGTGCTTCACTTTTTCCACCGCCATGCCACTGCTGCTGCTGCTGCTGCTGCCGCACTAACATGGATAAATATATTTTAGGTACGGTACAACGATGTGAATATATTTGTACCGTCATTTCTACTTTCTTCTGATTTTCTCAAATCATTTGAATTTACTTTTACTTACTTGCTGCCGTTGCTCCTGCTGAATCTTTTTTTTACCTTCCTTCCTTTTTTTATTTTTTCTTCTTCTAAAAAATCATCCAATATCAATCTGCATGTGAATGGCTCTGCTGCTTTACTATGTGAATAGGAACAATTTATATTCGGAATAAATTATGTTCAGGAGGCGGCGGCAAGCATAGCAGCGGTGGTGGTGGTGGTGGTGGTGACGGTGTGGTCGTCTTCTTATTCGTCGTCGTCATCGTAAGTGGTGTCAATGCTGATGATAGTTAACCTAAGGCTAAACATATGAAAATGCTGTGAAGTCAGATCTCATATAAATATAAACTGAAAAGCTTTCTTTCTCTCTTTCTCTCTCTTCTTTTTTTCTTTCCCAAATGCATTATTGCTTTTAGAAGAAGAGTGAAATGTAGTTAAGGTTATTTCAGGAAAAAGGTATACACACATTAAAGATGAGCGGAGAAGAGCGCTGAGCGCACTCATCCAAAAACGGAGAGAAAAAAATTCATACAGAGAATGCATCCACTTTTTTTTATTTGATGGAATCGAATGGATGGGAATGGATTTCTTCGATATACACACATATATAAGTATTTTTTAGAGTTCTCTTTCTTTTTCTTTCTCTTTCTTGGATCAGGAGTTTATGTACAAGACATGATTGGGAAATTGCAAATCTTTTTTCTTTCTTTCTCTCTCTCTTTGTGATGTGACTCAAGAAAATGTAAAGAGGAGAGAGAAAGAAGAAGCAGCAGGTCCATGACAATTTTTATTCCCTCGTTTCATTCCACCGTGTTTGCCCATCATGTCAAGATGAGAAAAAGAAAGAAAAGGGAATGGTTTTATATATAATATCCTTCCTTCTTTTGCACCCTTTTTTCTCTGAACAAGAGAGAGAGAAATCTGTGTAATGCCTGCATTTTTTCTTCTCAGGCCTTGTATATTATGCATCACTGGTCTGATCACCATTTTCTTCTCTCTCTCTCTCCTCATTCACTCCTTCCTCCTCTCTTAAGCATTCTCTGCTTTTGTCAGCCGGAACGTAAAGTAAAAGTAAAGTAATGCATACAGCAGGACGATAACAGGGACGACGACGAAGCTCCTCTTCTTCTTGTCCTCCTTGAACGAACGAATGTCATGATTACTTGGAATTCCCTATAAAGATGGAGATGGGATTTTTTAAAAAAAAAAGAAGAAGAAGAAAGATCTTTTTACCGAATGAAAATTCTTCTTCAACATTCATCCATCTAGCTGACTAGTTTTCGTCGTCCCTTCTCTTCTCTTCTCTTCTCTTCTCCTTTCTTTTTTCTAACACACAAGTTTAAACTTTTTTTCTTTGCACTCTTTTTCTCTATCCATCTATCTATAGCAAATAAAAAGAGAGAGAGAGAAAAGAAAAAAGAAGAAAAAAATCTGCTTGATGGAAATTAAATTCATTCAGATCAGGCGGTCTTTCAGCCGTACACACCAAACCAAACCAAACTAAAACCAATATCAATATATACAGCCGAGATTCTATACAACGGAATTGGTAGGTACCCGCACACATTTCTTAGTTATTTGGGCTCCGTCTTTACATTACATTACTTACTCTGTTTTTTACTACATTTATATTTTTTTCTGTGGAACTGGAAGCCAAGCAGCATCAGATCTATTACTTTACTTACTTACCCTTATAATATTTACTTACTGGAGAAATAATAGGCAAAAAAGTACATATCGAAAAAAGCTCCTCTTCTCCTTCTTTTTCTTCCGAAAACTAAACTAGAGTCACACCCACAAAGCAAGAAAAAAATATAAATTTTTTTCTTTCTTCCATTTTTCCATTTCGCATTCACAAGATTCTACATTATCCCTCTAAGAAAAGAAAAATCTCATCTCTTTAGAACAAACACACATGAAAAAAGAGAAGAAAGATCTTAAACATATAAAAAAGTTGAGGAAAGAAAAGTGAAATTTGTTTTTCTCTCTTTCTCTCTCTCTTCATCTCATACTTGCGTAGTTTATATCGCCCACTTTTTTTATGAAAATTGCTGACTTGTTGGTTGCTTGCAGTAGTGAGTGAAGTGATGGAATTCTGAATTTAGAAATAGGAAAAAAGGGAAGAAGGGAGAAAAAAGGAAGGTGACAAGAAAAGTATTACTTGAGAGCGGAGTGAGAGTGAGAAAGGAAAATTGCTTGTATAATTCTTTACAGATGTATGAATTTCAATTACTTTATTTCCTTGCACTTTCTTCTTCTCTTGAAGTGAAGATAAAAAGAGGCTTTCTTCCTTTTCTTCTCTCCCTCTCTCTCTTTCAAATAATATAAATTTGATCACAGCAGCAGCAGAAGCAGCAGAGTTGCTATTGTTGGTTTCCAAATATTCAAATTCTATGGAAAGAAGGTTGAAAGAGAGAAAGAGAGAGAGAGAGAGACTCGCGCAATTGTTTTCTTTACTACTTAGTTTTGGCTTTGTTGACAATTTAATCAAATCATTTTTTTGCAAGCAAAGAAACGATATTGAATTACACGACCACCACCACAGCAACTCCACCAGCACCACTTTTACAGGTTTATGCAAATTGCTTCTGGATTGGATTGAATTGAACTCGATCTAATAAAAAAAATCCCGTTTTACCTAAGTATTCCTTTATTTCCTTTCAATTGAGTTCTTTTTTTAAAAGTTCTTTGAGAAAATGTGCGAATAATATTTTCTTTATACATTAAAGTAAAACCGCCTCTATTGAAAATTATGGATTAATCCAATCCAATTTCATAGAGAAAAACTTTTCTTTACTTTTCTTTTCCTATTATAGCTCAATCGTATCCGTATGAATGTAAAATTCAAAGGTTATTTCATGGTTTAATCTACATAGAAATTGTTTTCTTTCCATTTTCTCTGTATGCATGTGTTTGTGTGTGTGAGCAATAATCACAGTTAGAAAAGCCATTGCATAATATTTCTTATCCAATCCAATCCACCCACATCACTGCAGAAGCAGCAGTAGCAGATGACTATTGCTAGTACCTCATCTCATCCTTACTTCAGTTCAGGTTTTCTGGTTTTCTTAACAGGATTGTAAATGACCAGGGTGGATTGTTATTGTTATTTTTATTGGAGTTAATGATCATCCTTTCTCACACACGCACGCATACTAAAATCAACAAAGTAAAGTAAGTGAAGAAGCAAAAATTCTTTGTAGTGGGATAAAAATTTTTCTAACCTTCGTCATATTTGTAACTTGAAAGAACAAAATCAAAATCTCTGTAAGAGTTTTCTGTAAAAATCTGAAAGTTTACATTTAACTTCTTTACATGATTTTTTATTCCCCATTCATTGATTTATACGTAGATCGTTACTGTGCTCTTATAACCATCTATAATTTCGTACTTGCATACTTGCATACTTGCATAATATCATCCCAGCCCAGCTCCCATCGATATTTTTCAGTAAAAGAGAAAGATCTATAAAGAATTAACTGCATGCTCAGCAGCAATAACTGCCATCAGAATCACCAACTTCAGCAACCCCACCACCACCACCACATCGCATCGTAATCGTAACTTCGTTCGTAACTAAAACATTTGTTGTGCGAAGAAGAGTCTCTCTGTGTGCGTAAACATTTTATGCATAACATCATCCATCTCTCCTTGATCGCTCTTTTCCTCAATAATCCCATTCCATTCGATTCGATATCATCAACAACATCATGAGCAATGCAATGCAAAACCTTAAAGAAAAGAAAAAAAAACTTCACTTCATTCAATTTTTTTCTCCCCTTCTTCTATCTTCTCTTCTCCATCCTTCTTTTTTTCTTATGAAAACTCTTATTTATATCAAATGTTGAATACTATGCACTTGATCACAATTTTTTCAATGCAGCAACAACACCATCACCGTTTACATACATTTAGTTTTTTTTATAAACCAAATATATATTCTTTCCAGTAGTTCTCTTTCGATGAAGTATTTTGTTTAGCCTGGAAAGAATTACAATGTGATCTACTTGGGAAAAAATCCCAGCGGACTCAAAAGTATGTACTGCAGCAGAGGAGCAGCATCAAGTTTGTTCCTTCTCGTCTTCCTTCACTTGCATTTCTTCTACTAACTGTGAATAAAAAAAGGGGAAATCACTATTAATGAGGAAGTTTATAAGGATTAACATTCATTTAGTTAGTTACGACACTGCTTATCATTTATACTGAGAAATAACTTGAAAAAATTGTGCATAAGTGTGCTAATACGGCAGCAGCAGAGCATCAACAGCAACAGCCCTCTAGAAAAAAATGAAGGGTGGTGATCATGAAAAAAAGTAGGGAGCGAGAAAAAAATCGTTGAGCCATCTAATTCCAACGACCAGACCATCATTTCTCATCACTATTAATAAAAAAAGAAAATAAAGACGAGTATTTTTTTAAAAAAAAAAAGTCTGCCACCATTCCACCACCACAGCTTTGTATAATATCCTTCCAGTTTGTTCATCAAATTCATTTACTATACTTGATTTCATGAATATTCATGGAAAATAATGAAAAAGGCGGAAAAATAGTATACTTAGGTTTCAAGGTGGTGGTGGGGGATGTAAAAAATACTGCTGCTTTTCATTAATTTCCTTTTTTATCACAAGATCTTTTATTCCTTCTTCCTTCTCCGATCTTTATCTATCACATCACACGTTTAGTTTTATTTTTATGTTGGTAATATAACAGAAAGTATTTAAAAAAGAGAGAGAGAGAACTTTTTTTCTTTCTCTCATCTGAGTTTTTAATCAGGAAGAAAACGCACCAGTGCAGTGGAAAATTACGCTGACAAAGCAAACTAAAGGGAAAAAGCAAAATAAAGAGTATTATTGACAATATCGCTAATGAATTTAAGTAAATAAATTGGGGTGATCAAGATCAGCTCGGCAGAAGACTTCTTCTTTCCCCTTTTAAGTAAAAAAAATATTCTGTCCAAGACCAAGAAAACCTCTAATCTTTGATGATGAGATGCGGTGCTGCTGCTGCCAATGATGAAAAGAATGAGAATAAATGAAAGCTGTTTGCGTATTTTTTAATTAAAAAAATCTATCGTAAAAAAGACCGTCATTTATCTTCTTCCTATAAAAATGCTGCTGCTGTAGTGTAGTGAATAAAAAAGGTTAAAATAAAAAAAAAGTGGAGGAACTCATGCCGAGTTTTCGATCTATATAATATCCGAAAGCAGAAGCAAGTTGACGACCGACCATCAACAAAATAAAAAAATAAAAAAATCGAGAATGGAAGAAAGGAAGGCGATTGAATTCTTTTTCTTTTTTTTTCTAATTTCATTTTATGTCCCTCTTTTTTTATTTTGTTCGTTAAGTTCGGTTTAAAGTTGGACGCAGCAGAGCAGGGCAGGAAAGATGTGTTCGTTCGTTCTTCTTCTTCTTCTTCTCCTTCTTAATGCAATTTTTTATTCCCCTCGTTTTTTCTTTCTTTCTTTCGTTGCTTCCGATAAAAAAGCTTCTTCATTCAACTTCAACTCCTTTCAGCTGTATTTTTAATTTGATCACCAGTAACTAAGGAGGAATGAATAAAAATAAATTCACTCACTCGCTCACTCATCCAAAAGCTTATGACCCGACCTATGTATGGCGCGGGCACTATTAATTAATCGACGACGGAAAGAGAAGTATAAATGAATGAAGAATAAAAAAATTGGGGTGAGGAGCTTAAAACAGTTTTTTGAGTTTTTAATGTGTACTTTTACTTTTCCTTTGCTTTGCATTATTTTTTCTGCCGACACAACGTCATGATACGAAAAATGGAAGGAAGGAATGATTTTTTTATTTTAAGAGATGAGATTATGGCCTTGGCAAAGTAGTTTTGAGGAGGCATTTCATGGCCACATAATTTCTTTGGGAAATTGATGAAGAATCGAATCAAATCCAAACTTTGAAGAAGAAAGAAGAAGAACTTTCCTTTTAATGAATAAAAAAATCATTTTACTTGCCCTAAATTAGTGGGCGATGAAATGAATGAAGTTGAGCTCGAGTGAGAGAGCGTCGTTTGTGTGCTTTTTGAATGAACGTCAAATAAGTAAAATGAATGACGGAAGAAAAAAATGAGAATAAAAAAGATAAATGGAAAGATGATGATGATGATTATGATGGAGTAGGTGGAGAGGTGTAGGTAGCTACGTACGGAAAAGCAAAACCAGTGCCAGTGCGATTTTTGTATTATTATGCATTGCTGTGTGTATTCCTAGGGAAATCAGCAGCTGTTATAAAAATATGTATTCAAGAGAAAAGTGCGACGTAGCGTAAAAAATAAAGTAAAGTGCAAATAAAATACTAGAAAAAAAAGTTTTCATTCATTCAAGAAATCAGCAGAAGCAGAACTTTTTTCCCGGTGGTGGTGAAAAAAGGAAGGGTGTCATTTTTCTTCCACTTTCTATGAATAAAAAAGCATTAGCATCGTGTGATGCAATGATGATGAGCTAAAAATATAAACGAAAAGGAGATCTGATTGCGTGTGATGATGATCTGATTGATTGATAAGATGAAAAACGTTGCGGGAAATTATTATTAGATTGTAGTAGACTGCAGAATATAAGCGGAAAGCTCATTAGGGTTAATTAAATAAACTATTAGGTGGTTAGTTCGAGTCACTCGTTCATTTTTAAAAGTTTTATTAAGGAAATCTGCACAGCAGGGAACAAAGTCTCAATTACATTCTCTTTCTTTCTCTCGAAACTTATTTTGCATTTAATCTTAGCTCTAAAATTATACAAAAATATTTTGGCGCTAAACATTAACATCAGAGTACGTAAAATTAGAAGAGCTTATTCGAATCAAAATTAATGTTCAAGGTGAAATCAAAACGCTTCGCTCCATTAATGATTAAAGTTTTCGTATCATCGGCTTTGTTGCTGCAACTAAAGCTCCATGAAAAGAACAAAAAGCTGAACAAATCTTTTCTTCTCTTATTCTTCACAATTTAACCAATGAATAATACTTCAATAGTTATCTAATTCGAGCATTTAAGACTCTATAAAAGACGTAGAATGAAAAGACAATCAATTTTTGTCTTCCCAGATCATTTTTTAGAGGGCAAAATACTGCGATACAATACAAAAGAAAAAAGTAAAATTTCTTCTCGTCTCGTCTCGTCTCATTCACATCCCTATTATTTTTCTCATCGTATCGCTCAAGTGACAATTAAGGAAAGAAGATTGTGTAAGCGTAAGAGAATGCTACGCTGCTACGATAATGAAAATAATAATGATATAAACTTTTAAAATAGTTACGTTACATTACAACACAACAGGAACAAAACAAAAACGACTCCACTTTTGGTTCACTCATTCACTCATTCATTCATTTCTTCATTCATTGTGTAAGATGAATTCATCTTCTTCACAGAAAACAATGGACGGCTGCCTTTCAAAGAGAAAAGCGTAACATTCGTTTAAAAGAAAAGCGAAAAAAGAAAAAAGAACAAGAGACGGGAGCAGCATCCACTGTGAGATTCATGTCATCGTCGTAAGATTGCATGAAAATCATCATCCGCCTCTCTCCTTCAACCAGCCAAGCCAGATCAGTTCGTTTCTATCAACTCAACAGTTTTCCATTCATTTATCTTGTTTTTGTGTGAAGAAAAGAGCCGAAAATAGACATAAATTAAAAACAGAGTAAAATGATATCATTTGTCTTGAAATTTTGAAATAAGAAGAGAACAAAAACGTAATTCTCTCTCTTTAGTAGTAAATTTAAGTCTATTTTTGCTCGTCGCTTGTAATTTGCTTTTTTTCGCTAGCTGCTATTTATGTATCTCAAATGATGAGAAGAGAAGAGAGACACAAATTGCACAAAAAAGTTAATCGTCAAATTAACAGGATGAGAGAGAAGAGGACAGGCTCATTTATAAAAGAAAAATAATACCTCCTCTCCTCACAAACGATTCTTTTTTGAGATTTTTTATTTTATTTTTTGTTAGCTTTTCTTGGTTGTTTTGCTGTCGTTGCCGTATTCTTTTGCTGTAATAATAATTGGTTTTGGTTTCTTCAAGAAAAATTAAAACCACAAAAGGGAAGAGACAAAATCACACAGCAGCTTCTCATTTTCAAAATTATTTTTAACGATCTGTGTTTTGTTGCTCATGTTGAAAATGAAGCCAAACCAGGAATTATTTTTATAAGATCAAAACCAACTACGTACATTCATTCTTCGTCCCATGAATGCTATCTGTGTAGATGTACTTGATTCTCCTTCTTAAATAAATCACTTTTGCTCATCTATCTTTAATGTTAACGTTTATTAATGTGGTAGTTACTTACTTTGTGAAAAGGACATGGCGATGGTGATGATGGTGATTATTATGAGAAGAAAGAATAAAAGGTAATTTTCTTGCAGCAGCAATGCAATGTCTTCTTGCGCAATTACAGCCAATTTAGTCACATTATTATATTTTTCTTAAGCTTGTTTAGATCCTGTTATATGGTTAACTAATAATAATAGTAGGAAAGGAAAAGAAATGACAGAAAGACTGATTGTGAAGAACAGATGATTGTAGTGAGTTTACTCAAGAAGAAAAAAAACTTCTAGAAAAATCATGAGGGGACATTTTTTGTATAGTAATAAGTAGCAACAAAAAAGTTAATAATTTAAATTCGAGTTACTTTTAACGATAAGTAATGAAGAGTTGCTACTTGTATGCAAAGTAAAAACACATAGTGCCAGAAGGAGGGCTGGCTGACCATATCAAGTTAAAATTGAGTCATGCGTGGATGGAAATTAATCCTGAAGAGTTGCGTGCTAAAAACACATAATCATCATCAATATCCATTTTCGCAGCAGCCTAGCAGCATCAGCAAAAGATCCAACAGCAGATTCAGTTCTGTTTCTGTGTATGAATTATTATTATGGAAGGATGAACGTTGACTACTCACTTTCATCATGAAATATTAATTCAACCAGCAAAAATAATTTTTCTTTTGAAAGAAGCACACAAAAATGAGCTGGACCTTGACAAAACAAAACAAATTGATTAATTAAAAGTACGACATTAATTGCTCCAATTTATGCTTTCAAGTTCAAGCCAAGCACAAAATTAGTAACTTCTCGCCGTCACCGATCATCTGGTAGAGTTGATGAGGAAACGCCACTAATTAGGCAGCTGTATGTTAGTAAATTAAAGAAGGAAAATGCATGATGTTTGACGGGGTTGAAGTTGAGCTCTCACTTTTTGGCTCGACAATTAGCACGAGATGCTCATTGAGTGAGTGAGAGTGAAAGGAAAGAACCAATTTACTTAATATTTAAACACGAAGCGTAAATGTAACGTATCGTATCCTCCTCTCCAAGGTGGCATCGTGTTACTTTACTTAACTTACGTAACGTTGCTATCGTTAGACATTTTTATTCAACATTCACCACCACACCGATGCGATGGAATTGTCGAGTCGAACTGCAACTGACTGGAATCCTGCTGCCGCTGCTGGAATGAAGAAAAAACAACGAACGAACGAACGAACGAGCGATTTTCCCGAAAAGGAAGCAAACATCGCATCACATCATCGCATGAGACTCTTTTTTCGGTTTGATTGCATGACTAACCCTCATTATTTTCATTTGAACTGTCATCTGTTCGTTCCTTTTCTTAAACGATTTATCCAATCAAAGATAGAGAAAAAAACAACTGCTTCAGCTCCAGTGCAGTAAGCACAAGCGCAAGATAAGCAGCAGCAGCAGCGGGAATCCTCCTCTGTTGAAATAATAATGTTGCGTGGAGGTGGAATGAAGAAAAGTGTAAAATAGTAGCATTAATAGTAATAGCTGATGACCTCCCTCTCCCTTCTTCTCTTCATTGATGAAAGATTTTTGTTCGTCGTAAACTATTAAATCACTGGAAAAAGCTGGTCAAGCAAACTAAACTGTTACAGAACACGTGTGTGTTGTTTTTTAATATTATGTAATAGAAATCAACGTTCATGTACGGCAGTAATAATAATAATGTGAGTTTTATTATTACCTTCCTTTCCTTCCGTAATAATACGGATTTTATCATTTTATACTCACTTTATAAGGATCCGAAGAATTTCCTGTTTTTTGCATAATAAGAAAACGCATTTCTTCTGAGGAAGCTTCTCACTCACTCAGCGGGATGCATCATCATCATCATCAACATCAAAGCTTTTAAATAAATTTCACCTTTCCTCACAATTTAATGATGAAATGACACTAGCAACGCAACAGAAGCTATTATGCAATAATGAGTCAAGGCAAAACGCAACGCTTTGCGCTGTTGCACATTTTCAACCTGTCATCCATTCAAATCTTAAATGATGTTGATGATTCCTATTACGACGCGATCAAGGTGGAGGAAGCTAAAGCTAAGCTTTATAGCTGCCTTTTCTAATCTAATTTAATAAAGCTGCTCCTAAAAGCTACCGCACCGCACCGCAATGAGCTTAAGTCAAGCCAAGTCAGAAACACTCCGACACTTCATTTATTTCATTCTCGCCTTCTCTTCACGCCATATCCAACTGGGAAAGTAATCCAAAATCTTTAAACAAAATAACGTCAAAATAATTCCCTTCCTTTCCTTAAGCAAAACTTCTCCGTCCATTCATTTTATTTCATCCATCCCTCCAAAAAGAAAACCTCATCATCAACACCTCCATCGCATTGCATCATTAATTCAATAAGCATTGACACTGATGCCTCGCACTCCCCCTTATTAATGTACCATTTATATTTTTTTCTATTGCTACGGCATTGCTACTCCTTCTCAAAAACTCACACCTCGCAGCACACAGAAGCAATAATAAGAAAAGAATGAATAAGCAGAAAAAATATAAATATACAAAAAAAAAAAACTTTTCTCCGTCTCCACTCTCCATTCCACACCCGCTGCTCTTGTTTGTCTTAGCATTTACTTAGCATTGTAGTAAACAACCGGAGTGCCTGCAGGTTTTCCTTTCACCACCACCACCACCACCACTTCTTCATGTATTCCTCAACATTCGTATTTTTCGATAAGGAAGGATGAATGATTTTTTAAAACTCTTCTTCCTGACAATCAAACCATTCATTAGCATCCTTCATTTTCATTTTCATTTGTACGAATAAAAAATCTAAATAAATAAGACTGCTGTGAGCTACTGTGAAGAAAAGTATTGCACAGTCTCTAAAAAAATTATCTCTTTTTTTTATCATTTCTTTCTATCCATCCAACCCCTTCTCTTAATTGCTCTGCATGTGATTACTTACGATTATATTCCTCATTTTTTTCTCGCTGTGCTTTAGAATTTGGCTTTATATGAGCTTAAGCTCATCTATTAATTTTTTTCCTGTTCCCTTTCGTCTTTATAACTGCTTCACTCTTTAATGCTCACTATGCATATGAGAAGATGGAGCTGATATTAATATGATGATGGTCACATTATATATCTATTTAAGCAAAACAATAAAGTGGAGAGGATAAAATGAAAGGGAGATGGGGAGAATATGCATATCATCATCATCATCCTCATCATTCCCTTTTTGTCTTCTACTCTGTTGCTTTAATGCTGCTGAGCAATGATGACGATGATTTCATTTAAGCTTCCGAAAAAAATGAATAGATCCTCTTTAAATTTCTACTTCCTTCCTCACTTCTACGTAATAATTTAAAGTGAGAATGATGACTACATCCGACATCCTCCTCCTTTGTAATAGTAATTTTTGCAGCATTACATTGCTTTGTGAATGATATATGAGCTTCCATGGTGGTGGTGGTGGTGTTTTATTTAGACAATGGTGGAGCGATGCTAATTAGTCAAAACACCTCTTATGTCAGTCGGCGTCGTCGGCTGCTGCAATGAATCTGCATATCTATTAAAAGCTTGTTTGCACTTGAACAAGAAACAAAAGAGGAATGAATGAATGAATGAATGAGTGAGAGAAGAAAAGGAGAAGGGTGATGGGATGTGATGTGATGATGATACCAACCAGAGAGAAAAAGAAAGGGTTAATTTTTTTCTCTGCTCTCATCATCACTATCGCCGTCACACCACCAGCAGCAGCAGAAGCATCACGTTCCAACTATTCAAATAAGTCTCTTTGTTTACCACCAATCCTATTACTTCTTGTGAAACATATTTATTCATTCCGTCGCATTCTTTTTTCTTTTTTATTTCTTTCGCTTCAGCATTGTACGTAAAGCATTTATTTTGGCTAATAAAAAAAGGGGAAGTGGTGATGATGATAGTGTGAATGTGGAAGAAAGGAGGATGGGAATAGTAGTAAAGATGATGACAAGAAAAATTGGATTTTTTCTTGTTCCAGAGATTCATTCAATCTCATTCTCAATGAATTCTAACAATTCGTTTTATGAGTTTGCTGAGTTTTAACTCATTCGTACATTTTTCTCTGACGTGTTTTTGGAAGCAGTCAAATTCAAACCATCAGTCTCAGCAAGCAGGTATATGGTACACTCATCAGCAGTCAACAGAACAGTCATTGCATTATTATCAACTTCCTCATTTAAATTCTGCTCGTAGTTTAGCCAATTTTTCTTTTGTCTTTCAACGACGTAGTATAATAATGCGCTGTTGCTTCCAATAAAGTACACAATGTTACTAGCACTATTTAAAATAGTGGGTCAAATCAAATCATCAAACTTTTCCTTCGAATCATTATTTGCATTTTATACGTTTGATTGGAAATGGTAAACAAAAAAATTCACAATAAAATATTTTTATGATGATGTAAAGTAGCATGCGACTATGCGACGTAACCAAATTGAAAATTATTAGCGGAATTTTAATCGAATGGAAACTGAAGCGAATGTGACTTGACTTCGTAGTGTTTTCTTCTGAAAGAAATTGAAACTTCAAAGACCGGATATTATTATAAAAGAAAAAGATACTTTCCCGTTTCTTAAAAATATATATTATTAATGTCAAAAGATTCTTCGCTATCATTCATCATAATTCATAAAAATAGTTAATATGAATGTAATGTGACCCACCTTCGAGTTTGAGCCAAGTCAAGGAGCTTTAACATTACTACAAAGCAAGTCTTCTCAAAACCAGAACAGAGAAAACATTAATATGAAAAAGAGGGACAAAATAAAATGCAAAGTCTGTGTTCAGTTCAGTCAAATCAAAACCAATTTTTCTCGGAAGCGGAATCCATATTAATAACGTTAAAAAATGTACTTGTACGTATCTAAGAGTGTGTATAATGTTATGTCCGGTCAAAGAAGGAACAAAAAAAATAACGAAAATATAATATACAAATACGTACGTATACAAAAAATGATTCTCCTTTCATTCTCATTCTCATTGAAGATTTATTTATTTTATAATGCATAATATGAAGAAGCCCGCATGTAGGTATTTTCTTTCCCTTGAAGATTAAAAATCCGCTTGAATCTTAAATAAATAAAAAAAATACACACAGCACGAGCACAAACAGAGACAAGGACATCAGAGAAGTATGTACACAACACAACATAAAACAGCAAAAAAGAAAATAAGTAGAATTTCACTTTTTTGACTTCCAATTTCAACTCCAACAACAACGCTATTAAAAAAGAACGCATGCGTTTTTTATTCAATATGATATGATGATGAGCATAAAAAATAATATCATTTTTTTGTTTTGTTCTGTTCCCCGAGTTCATTCCATTTCGTAATAATAAAAAGATATTTTTTGTAGAAGGAAGATGATGGTCTTGTGTGTCTCCGTTCGTCCCTCTCTCTCTCTCTCTTTCTGTATCTCTGTAAGTTCTTTTCCCTATTCATTTTCATTATTCATAATACTTTTCTCCTGTCTTGTTACACTGAAATGTCCAAGTCAATTCCCTCCGCAGCAATGGAACGGCAAAGGAGGAGTAAGAGTAGAAGTATAAAGAGAGCAGCAAAAATCCAATACCTTAAGTTCCATTTATGCCTTAAAAACTCCTCCAGAAAAAACTTTAAGACTCATGCATACATAACAATCTTTGATGCTGCTTCTTCCCTTTTTTGATGATGATTATGATGACCAGCTCAACTCACTATAAAATTCTGCGAGAGAGAAAGAAAGAGAAAGAGAGAAAGAAGGAAAGTGAGAGTGAGTGAGTGAGCGAGCGCGAGTGCACTATGCCCTTTTCCCCTTCTCCGTATTTTCTCTGCTGCTTCTTCTTCTTTTTCTTCTTGAAAGAAATTTCTCCCCATTTCCATTATATCATTATTATTATTGCTATTATTATTACAGTTTTCCCTTTTTTTCTCTCTCTCTCTTTTCTCTCTTCATTCCAATACACACCAATTTTACTTGCAAAGTACTTTCTTTCCTTTTCCTTCTCTTTCCATTTTACTCATTCCAATTTCATCTCATCATATATTGCATAATATTATTATATAAGAAGAAAAGAAGCAGAAGAAGACTTTTTCGTTTTAGATGTTTTTCTTCCTAACTTCAACTTCAACTTCCTACACACATTTTTGTTTCCAATAATCACAATCACGTCTTTCCAAACTTAAATAAATCTGAAAATGGAGAGAGAGAGAGAGGATATCATGCATGGACGACGAGGCCAATGTGCTGCTGCTTCTGCTACTCTATAGATAATTCAAAATATGTATGGAGAGACCACCCACATTATAAATCATCATTATATGACTGCCCATTTATTGAAGGAATATTGCCTCTGTTCTCTCTCTCTCTCTCTCATAATATGAGTCTCGCTCGCTTCTTCTTCTTCTTCCTCTATTTTTCTATCTTCATATCTTCCATTCTATCCCCGCTTTATTTCTTTTCACTGATGATGTCGGGAATGATGATGATGATGATGATGATGACCATGTCATGCCATTCCTTATGAGCTCCTAGAAATATTTTTTTTGTGTGTTTTTTCCTTAAGTTTGAGAGAAAAACACTACGACTAGTTCATTTTTGCTATCCAAATTTTTATTGCTAATATACTAATAGGATGATTGAACATTTACCGCATTTTTTTCATGAAGTATTTTTTTTTCTTCAGCAATTTTTACAATCTCTCTCCGTCCGAAGAAGAAGAAAAAACCATTCCAAATTATGAATTATGAACTAGTATAAAAATCATCATCAGGCAGTACGCAGTACATATATCTATTAGGTGCACCATGCATATGGTTAGTCTGCGGCGGTGGTTGGTGGTGGGGGTACCATCCGATCGGGTATAAACAAAAAACAAAAAAAAACTTGTTTCTTGTTGTTGAATTCTCTCTTTATTCTTTGGTTCCATTTCAAGCACAATCAAGCGAGCGAGCGAGAGACTTTCTTATACGTATAAGATTTTTATGACTTAACCAAATTGACCAGTTATTACATGCATAGCAAAGGATAGTAGTAGTAGTAGCAAAATGCATTTTTATAGTGATCGTTTTGTATTTTGCTTTTGTTGTTATTGTAGCAAAAAGGACATTATAATTTAGCGAAAATGTAAAAAACTGCCATGGAGTAAGCTAAGCAAGTAAAACAAAGACAAACAAAGCTCTTTAAAGGAATCTTATGTATGTATCTATCCCACATCTTCTCAACCTCACAGCAAGTATGGCTCCATTGCTACTGCTACCACAAGCAAAAACTGACTACAAAGTTCATTTTTACCTCCCTCATATGAAAACAATGATAATAACGCAGCAGAGTTTTTATGCTTTGTTTCCTGCTGGGTTTTCTCAAAAAGATTTCGATCTTAATTGGAAGTTTTGATTTAATTGATAGAACAACAATAATAAAATAAACGATTGCAAAGCAACCGGTGTAAATACTAGCTTGAACCAAAC